>MNCI01037377.1:525280-577710 GCA_015680685.1 Gnetum montanum
AAGTAGAAGAGTACAAAGAGTATTGAGTTCCCTTGAAGTCACACCCTATGTAAACCTTTGAATCCTTCCCAATTTTGTAAACTACCAAGATCACAAATTTATTAAAAGTTTATTTAATGAAAAGGAACCTCAAACTTCCAAAACAAGAAAAACCATAGACTTTGTGGATGGGTGGATGTCATGGACTCATTGCCTGTTCCATAAAAAAAACCATGTCTTAGCTATCAGTAAAAAAATGTAGAAATAGAAACCAAACATTAGCAAACAAAACATTAAGCACAAACCACCATTAGTAATAGCTACAACACCATTGTGTCCTATTGGCACAAAGGACGTTTATTAACAAAAATTATAAAATCACACTAAAATAAAGTAAAATATATAAGAAAGTGTAAAATACTCAAGAAATATTTGAATGTATTAAAAATGGTGTAAAATAGGAAGAAGTTTTAAAATGAAAAAGATGTAAAATAAAAAATTTGTAAAATAAAAATGTGGAACAAAAAATAGAAAAATTGAGAAGCCATGTATATGTTTAGAATGGATGGCCATCTCCTTGATGACTGGGTTAGAAGGAGGAGATCCAAAAAATTGAGTGTGATTGCCCATTTTTTAAGGTATTTTTGGCACTAGCATGGTTTGGCTCATGGAAAGGCTTTATTTGATGGATGTTGACCAACTAATTTTTGTTTGTGCTTTCAAGTTTGTATATGGTCATGGCACCAAAAGCAAAGGTTTCATCAATTATATAAGGCCCTTCCCACAACATTTAGAATTTGGTTTCTTGAGGTATGTGTGTGGGATTCCAATAGAGAACCTTATCTCCTAGTTGAAATGTTACTTTCTGTATTCTAAGATCATGACAGTGTTTGTTGAATGCCTTGTGCACTTCATTATAGGATAGGGCCAGCAATTGATTTACATCTAGCACATTGAGGTTGATCAGTCTTTCTTTTTGTGTCAAACTTAGGTCAAGATCCAACTCATAGGCTGTTGAGAGTGTACAAAGATCGGATTGAATTAGGAGCATTAGAATTTTTCTATACATCAACTTTTAGGGAGAGTAACCAATAGGGAGTTTCCATGTGGAGCAATAGACCTAAAGGGCATCATTGAGTCTTATGCTCTAGTGTCTCCTATATTTGCTAATAGTTCTTGTTATAATTTTTGTAATCTTCCTATTAGTCACCTCTACTTGACCGTTGGCTTGGGGGTGATAGGGTGTTGTTAATTTATGTTCAACCCCAAGCATTGCATGAGTTTTGAAAAGTAGCATCTATAAAATGGGTTCCATTATCAGAAATCAGTGCACATGGCACCCCAAACTTGTTCATAACATTTTGTTATATAAATTGAGTAGCAGTGGATGATGTACAGTCGGTGACTACTGCTACTTCTACCCATTTGGTATGGTAGTCAATGGTGATGATTATATATGCCTTTTCATTGGACATGGGTGTGATGGAACACATAAAATCTATGCCCCATATGTCAAAGGATTCTAGTGGTTAAATCCACTATTGAGGATCCTCCATTCATGTGGTTATCCCATCATCTCATTGGTAGTGCTCATAGGATTGAACAAATTGGTGGGCATCCCTGAAAATTATGGGCCAATAGTATCCTACCATTAGTATTTTTATGGTCATGCATCTCCTAAAATAGTGGCCTCCACAAGGGCCTTCATGAGCATCTTACAAAACATGCAATTAATTTGAATTAGGTACACACTAGTGAACTAGGCCATCGACACACACCTTGTAAAGATGTCCATTGATTTCTATGAAGTGCTTAGCCCAATGAAGAAATTATTGTTTCTTCCGATGGTCTAGATCTTGTGGCATCTCTTGAGTGAGAAGATAAGTGAGGATGCCATCATTCCATTTTTTTCTATAGGCATTTGTTCATTTATTGAAATGGCAAAGAAGAGTTCATTAGGAAACAACTCAAATAATGGGTTTTCCTTCTCTTTGTTATCCCATCGTAATTGAGACAAGCGATCAACAACCACATTCTCAGTCCCCTTTCGATCTACCATTGTAAGATCAAATTCTTACAAGATCACCAACCATTGTATAACACGAGGGCTCACTATTGCCTTCTTCATGAGGAAGCATATGGCATTGTGTTCAGTGTACACAAATACTTTATATCCAAGCATAGTGCTTGAATATTTCTAGAGCATACACCACCACCATCAGTTCTATCTCCATGGTGGTGTAATTTAGTTGTGAACCCACAATGCTTCAACTTGCACAATGGATTTAATATAGACATTTTTTATCATCCAACTATGTAAGAATGGGTCCGAAGGCATAGTTAGATGCATTTGTCCTGATATCGAAGGGTTTAGACCAGTCATGTGTTCATAGAATTGGAGTTTCTATGAGCTTATATTTAAGACTTTGAAATGCATTTTCACATTCCTTGGTCTAGAGGAAGGGAGCATCTTTCTTTGTCAACTTGACCAATGGTTTCACAATCTTAGAAAAATTCTCTATAAATCGCCAATAGTAACTAGTGTGTCCATAGAATGACCAAACATCTTTGATAATTTTTGGTTGATGAGTGACTCCTTAGATGATCCTTATCTTTTTAGGGTCTACCTTGATCCCTTCCTATGAAATTTGGTGCCTCAATACAATGTCTTCTTAGACCATGAGATAAATCTTTTGCCAATTAAGCCATAGATTTATTTCCACACATTTTTTTAGTACTTGCTCAAGGTGGTCCAAGGCTTGCTTGAAGGTAGCACCATAAGTGGAGAAGTCATCCATGAAGACTTTCACTCTGTTAACTATTTTTTGCTAAAAGATGGTTAAGACGAAATGTTGGAAAGTGGTAGGAGCATTGCATAGGCCAAAAGACATCTTGTGATATGCAAAGGTTCCCTAGGGACTTGCGAATCTTGTTTTGGATTGATCTTTTAGTGAAATTTGGATTTGGTTATATCCACTATAATCATCCAGAAAACTATAATAGCAATGCCTAGATATGGTGTCCAACACATAATGAATGAATGACAATGGAAAATGATCTTTGAATGTTACCATGTTTAACAAATTGAAGTCAATACAAACCCATCATTTGCCACCTCTCTTTGGCACTCTCACAAATGGGCTGACCCATTCACTATTTGTAATGGGGTAAATGAACCTTGCCTTAAGGAGTTGCTTAATCTCCTCTTTGATAATTTGCTTCGATTTTGGGTTTAATTGCCATTTTGGTTGCCTCCTTGGCTTCATAGATGGATAAGTATAAATGCAATGCTAGCATATCCATAGATTAATTCTAGTGAGTTCTAGATATGACCAAGAAAAGGTTGTTGGCCATTTGTTGACCACTTTTAATAATTTTTCTTTCTTCTCAGGAGCAAGTTTGGCATTAAGTATGATTGACTTGCCATTTCTCAAGAATGCATATTCTAGGCTGGTAGGTAGAGTTTTCAACTCTAGGGGATCCTATTTAAAATTCTCAAGGATCTCCAAATCTTCCTAATTGGTGTCAGCATTTTCATCATCAAAGAGTTGGTGATGAACTTGATCTAGTTCATCCATGCCTATGACATAACTGCATGTCAGGCTCTCAGTAGGTTCCATGCATATTATGCTATTGTTAGAATCAGTGGTTACCCACTAGATGCCCTCTTGTTTTGTGGTTGATGCGTATAGACACCTTTAAATATCTGCCTCATGTGCACATTGCTTGCATGCGAAAATAGACACTTATGTTATGGAGCAAAGTTTTTGCACTCAATTGCACCTTGTATCATTGTACACGATGCATGGAACTTGTCTCTTCTCAATCTTTTCAAATGCATTTTCCTTTAATATCTCCAAGGAAATATCTCTAATGTTCATTCTTGCATCAACAATGCTTAACCATGCCCTTCCCATAATGATTGGAAAGTCCCCCTTAGAGTTCTCAACCTTAATTATTAGGAAATCAGCAAGATAAGACCACCCATAGATAGTGGTCACAATGTCTTTAACCAGTCCCAATGGAACAGTGATAAACTAGTTTACCAATTCCAATATGATATTACTCTTCTTAAGAGGCAACAAGTTCTAGGCAATATACATCTCATGAGATATCAAGTTTACATTGGAATTGAAATTAAGAAGAGCTTTACATGGTTCATTTCTAGCAATCTGTAAATAGATAAGGGGACTCCTAGGATTGACTAATTTCCAAGGAAGGTTGCTAGCCTAGATCCAATTAGATATGGCATTGGCGAGCATAATAGTATGGATTTTGGGTTGTTGAATGAGCTCTATAGTATTCAAGAGGATGGTAGTGATGTTGGAAAGGAGAGACATGACTAGAAGAGTCACGTGGATATAGGGGTGGTTGAATGTAATACCCATAAGAATCTAGTTGCATATAAAGGTACTATTGCCTTAGTGGTGGAATCCCCCATGACTATGGTTGATTCCACTATTGATATTGGTCATATGGTTGTCGTGGAGTTCCACTTGGATAATATTGTTGTTGCTTATGGAACTATCTAGGATTTCTTTGAGGATAAGGCAAACTTTTGGGTGTTTGCATTTTTGCTAGTCATGGATTTAGAGCATACACCCTAAACTTATGTAAGTGTGACATGATGGAGAAACATCTCTTAGGATGTTTGTATTGGTAGATGTCACATCCACTATCATCATTTAATTCAGTTTTCAGAACTTCATCTACTACAAAAATCTTACTCTTATCCCTTTGGTAGGCATGTTTAGCTTCTTTTTGCCTCCTGAAATTATGATCACTACTCTACTTTCTTAATTCTTTACCGATTTTCAAAGTAGTTTGGAATTTTTCATCTAATGAATCCCACATTTTATCCACCTTGGATGAAATTTTAGACATAGATTTTTTGATTACTAAGGTCTTCCTATTCACCACCTCATCAAGTGGTGATTCCTCCTCATTGTCACAAAATTGAACCTCCCTATTTCTAATGGAAGTATCCAAGTTATATTCCTTTGCACTTTCACATTTCCTTAACTCTTCTTCTTATTTTGCTACTTGCTCAATTAGCCTTTGAATTTTATGGGCTCTAAGTTTTGATAGTCTCACTTGGGCATAGATCCCAAGAGTTCTTCTCATTTCTCATTTAAGTCCATCTATGATATGGCAAAGTTGTTCCCACTGAGAATAATGATGGCCAGGGCATCAGTGTATGAGAGAATAGTATCTACCCATGGTGGTGTCCAAGGGTTCATGGTTTTCTTGCTTTCATCCTTGGATTTGGCTTCTCAAATTAGACACTTTGGAGTATGTCTAATACTTATCATTAAATAACTCTAGCATTGTACTCCACCTATGGATGGATTCTAGCTCCAAGGACTAGTACTAGCTTTTTTCTTTCTTGATGAGTGTCCTAGGAAATAGCTTTAATTTCTGCCAATCATTTTCAATATTTTGTAAGGCACAGGCATCATGAAAAGCTTGAAGACGTGTTTTTGGGTCAAAGTTGTATCCCCTCTCAAATATGGAAATATTATTCATCTTAAGTCATCTGATCCGACTATCTTTCACATGTCTAGTTAGAATTTTTATAGCCTCTATAATATTTAACATGGTTCAAGTTGCTAGCAAAGGTTCATCATCATCATTATTTCAATGATGTCAATGACATCCTCTGTTACCCCTTCGATCATGGTGGACTTGGTGATTATCATTATTTTCCTACTATTCACCACCATCATAGTTCTTTCTATAACATTCGTCAAAACCAGAAGACGAAGAAAATGATGCAGATGAAGAGGATGAAAAGAAGGAGGACTACCACCATCATGGTGTTTTCCAACTCCTCCTTGGTTTTCACAACTACATTTGTCAATTTTCTTATCCTCTTGACACTTGTCCTAGCCCTTGCCTTGATTGCCATTCTTACCTAAACTTGGATTGTTGATAGTGGAGTGCAGATTTAAGGTCGCACCCCCATAGGGCTGCACCCCCATCACTAGTAACAAGGGGTGAAGAATCTTCATGTTGAGAGCCCCAAAAGGAAGGATCCTCATTATCATTTTTCCTTTACAAACTCATGGTGCTTCTCTTGGTGTTAGTCTCTCCTACATTGTGTTTTAGTGGGAAAATAGTCCCAATAGTCATAATCATGCACAATGTACTCCTCTTGAAGATCTTGGATGCCCAACCTCCTAAGAGTTTGAAGCAGTCTCACGATCATAGATTTATCAGGAGGCATTACAATGTTGCTTTCCATATCACACCATTATAGTTGTTCATCCTGATGCAAGATGAAGGTGAATTCAGGCACATACTCATCTAGATGAGTATACATCACCTTGCATTCTTGAGGGACTGGCGGTTTAGTATCATTATGCTTGTGAGAAGAAGACATTTTGCAATACAAATAAGATATCATTGTTCTTATGTGATTATATTATTTACGAGAATGATTTTTGACCTTAGGGTTTTTCCAATGATGTTAATGATGTTTACTAAACCTAGATAGCACAGGTTTCAACAAAAAGAGTCCTCAACAATGGTGCCAATAATGAGCGATCAAGGTACCCTACACCCAACCATATGAATCATAAAGGATTCGTGTGCGATGCAATTGAATTTTGTAGACTTTATGACTTTTAGTACACTACTCTTCTAGGCAGTAAACCTTTTCCTAATAGTCATTTATTGTCTTCTCAGTTATACTTGTGATGCACAAAGGTATGGTTAAGTGTAATTGAGGCATCTAATTTTTATTATTGTATGTTTTATGTTATTGATGATTGAAATAGAGATATGAAGTAATTTAATAACTAATTAATTAATCTCTAACTAGTCCTAACATAAGCATCTAGTCCCACTTTTTGTACATGTCTTGAACCCATGCATCCACTACTAGGATTATCAAGTGCTATGCTACTGGTGGAACCAAGAAATAACATTTTTGGGATTACCAAGCGAATACATGTTTACACTTGAAGCTGTTGTACTTATGTGTTTAATCTATTTAGCTTAATTAATTAACTAATGACTTGAAGTGTAATTCAGCTTAATTAGTTACATAATTAATGAAAATAATAAATGCATAAATGAATCATTAATGTATTCCAAGTGCTGCAAGGCTTAATCAAAAGGCTCGTCTTTATTACTATTCACAATATTGTGTTTAGGTACAACAATGCTTGAATAAAGATCTGTACACTTTCTGACTTTTTTTGCAAGCACTCAGAGAAATATTCTAACTCTCAAATGACAAAACTACAAGAGCTCTACTACAACTATGATTTGACCTTCCATAAACACGGCTGGTGAGCATGTATTTATAGATTTTATTATAGTGCTATGTCGACAAGGCCCCATAGACATAGCAAACTCTACGTCAATGTAGATTGGGCTATGTTTAAGGGGCCCAATTAATGAGGCCACATCAATAGGGCCCCATTGACTTGACATAATGATGATTCATCAAATATAAATTAAAGTACAAAAGTAGAGAAGCAAGATAAGAACTTCAAAATAATAAAAAGAAAAGGCCTAATGGTTTTAAGGATGCCTTTTTAGGATTTCATTCTTACAACCAATCTTGAAAAACTTCCATTAGGGTAGGAAATGGATTAGACCTTATCCTTGTTCAAAAGCATCCAAATGAATTTTCACTTCACAAAAAAGGCTTCTTATTAATAAAAAAGAGAACCAAAAAGAGAAACATTTAGGAATTCAGTTGAAGCATCAACTATTGAATAATGTCACCTTGAAAAAATAATGGAAGAAAATTATTTGGAGAATCTTTGTGAAAAAATACATTACATTGCAAATTCCAAATGACATAAAGAATAAGAGAATGAAAGTAACACCAAGTATGAAGTAGAAATCCTTAAAGTTGAGGAGTGTCACCAAATAAAAGTTCATCTAATCTTGGTTAAAAATCATATAAGTACTTGCTACAAGAAGTCCAAGAGCTTTGAGAAAGGGAACACATAAAAAAATTGAATGAATGTATCTTCCATATTGCATATAGGATATCTTGGGATCATGAATACCCAAATGAGAGTATCAAATACTAATAGGCAAACATTGATGGATCAAATACTACAAAAAATATCTAATTTTTGGAGTAGTGGCATTCTATATCTTTTGAAATCATTGCTTTCATAACTCCACATTATGATTGATCTTCTAGAGATAGTTGAATTTTGTCAAACATTATTATTAAAAGTAATAAGAGTATACAAAATATGGGGTTGATATGGAAAAACATGATGGCCATTAATTTAAGAAAAAAAAAATCATTATAAAAATCTTGAATGATAAAAAAATATAGACTTTTTAAAAACATTATTATCATAGAGATTTTGATGGTTAGACCAAGTAATCCATCAATTATGCATGTAAAGAGATAAAAGGGAGGAAATGCTAAGCTTACACCATGTACTGCAAATATGTGAATGGTTAATAGCCCAAGGTTCATTATTAATGGAAAACCACCAAGGGAAAATCTTATCAAGCATAGAGGTAGAAATAGTAATATTATTGAAGTTCCAAGAATCACTAATAAAACTCTAAACCTTCCAAATGTGGTTTATGATAATAGAACCTGCTATAGAAATATCTTTTGGAAAAAGAATCCAATTAAAAAATGAGTTATCTTTCTACTAATTACTAGTTCTAGACTTACCCATCTAAATAAGCTTATGAAAAAGAAGCTTTTAAGGTTCTCCACTAGATAAGCATTTAATCACCTACTTGGCACATAAAGCAATATCATACTTACAACAATTCATCAATCCTAATCCACCATCCTCATTTAAAGAAGTGAAAATATCCCACATAACATGACAAAATCCTTTTCTATAATGACTATTACTCCGAAACAAATTTCATATAAGTTGATCAATGAAATGATATGTAGAAATGAAAGGAGTCCAACATGAAGAATAATACACACTAATAGCTAGAATGATATGCTTATAAACAATAAACTTAGCATCCATTAAAAGATTATTATCCTTTTACTTAATAATATTTTGTTCAATTTTCTTCATTGTAACATCTCATAAAGGTTGTTAAGATCCAACAAAGGAAAAAGGAAGCCTAAAAATTTGAAATTATTCAACTTTTCTAGAAAATGCCAAGATTTAGACAAAGCCCATTCTTGACACTCTTGATGAGTGGCAAGGTACCCCTACACTCAACCATACGAAATGAGCGTCTCACGTGCGATCCGGTCTCACGTACAGGGTAGTTACGGAAACATCTGATTGGCTTTGACATACCATCCTGCGAACACTCGTCATTCCTCTTCATAGGCTCTAGCTTTGTCTTTGTATTCATGAAGCTCTGTTAGTCATCGAGCCAAGTCAGTTGCAACATCTTTCTATCCCTAGTAGCTTTCTTTTACCATTGCAAGTTTAGAATTTGTGACATCTAGTTTCTCAGCCAACTTCTTACGCTCTGCAAATTCTGCTTCATATTTGATATGGGTGGAAGCTACCTGCTGCTCGAGCTCTGACCTCGGGTGTCCTGTTGTTAACATGGCCAGGTTGCCATATCTAAGGTTTGCCAACTCCATGTATTCGGTCAAGTCTTGGATCTACAGGTCCCGGTTCTTAATTTCTGCTTGGTGGGCGAAGGCGTAAGTGTCTAATATGGCCCTCCAATCAATGTGCTGAGCACTAATGTTGTTGATTTGAGCCTTGGCCATATGGATCTCCTTCTCCAGGATTTGTTTGGACATCCCCACCTGATCACAGAAATGTTCCTTCAACTTCTCGTGTCGTTTAGCCTCATTTTGCCACGTGTTGATCTCGATGGCTGATTTTTGGCGAACAACGCGTACCTCCTCCATTAAGAGGATTTGATTTTCTCTGGCTAAAGGGCTTACATCTCGGTTGACCCGAATGAACTGTTCTCGTAACTGATGAAAGTGTTTATCGAGAACATACTTTTGTTTCTCCATAGAAGTTAATAGAAGGTTATCTGCAACCAACTGCTTATTCTCTTCTTCTAAGGCCTTGAGTGCCTTAAGATGTGTATGGGTTTGTGCTTGTGCTGCGGAGGCATCCCAAGTGGTCGTCTCCTTTTCTTCTACCACCTTCTTATTTTCTGCAATTAGCTTTGTTAATTGTTCAGTTCTGAAATTTTTCAACTGGTCTGCAAGAACAAATTGCAAAGGATCCCACTGTGCTACTTGTAAGGCTACGAGTTACTCTTGTAGTTTCTACACTTCAGCTTTAGCATGCTCTGCCCTTACTTCGGATATGACCAGCTTTTCCTTTGTGGAAATGAGGTATTATTGAATTGCTGTTACATCCTGGGGGATGTCAAACAGAGACGTCAAAACTTGTCCTATTTAAAGTAATCTGTCCAGTGCATCCTCATGTTCCGCAAGAGTCATTGAGGTTTTGGCAAGAGTTTGAGCATCCCGTGCTCCTAAAAGATCTACCGGTGGCACAATAGGCACATTAAAGGATTCTTTGATATGGTCAGTGACCACTTCAGCAGCTTCCGCAGAATCTTGGTGTTGCATGACCACCACAGTGGCCCCTTCACTAGTCTTTAACTGCACTTGAAAAGATGTCACATTTCCTGAGATCTGTTGTGACCATCTGCTTTCCCCTCCTCTTGTTTGAATTGATAATTCAACCCTTGTGTGATCTAATGAAATAGTAGGCTGGTCGACATCATCGATGACGTGGAAGAGGTTTGCATCATCATGACTTCCCCAACTAACCGTCTCGGCGATGGTCCTAAGATGGCCCATCGACGGTCTGTAGTCTTGCAACTACGGTGGCTGATCCTAGCCTATGATGGGTCTTGCTGCTTGTTGTTGGTTGGGACCTGTGGCTGGAGGTTGACTGGGTCCTACAAGTTGAGTTGCAGGTGATCTAGTCATCTGTTCTTCTTCTTCATCTGGTCCCAGCTCTTCGCCAGTGCTCTTTCTTGGAGCTGGAGCCTTTAATAACTTAGCATAAGAAGCATTTTGGGCCTTTCGGAGGACATCATTTGTGTATCCCCAAATACTAGCCCGTCGGCACAGTTTTCTGATAAGACAAGGAAAAGGCAACGTCATCTTCCCTGACTTCCGTTCTTCGAATCGCCTTAGGATCTCCATCAAATATAGATGGGGAAGATTAGCGTTAACCTTTCCCATCGACACTGCACATCCTCTTACCACATACGTAGATATTCTTTTCAAACCTTTTGTGGGGAAGAGGTGATAGGTTCCAATTTTGAAATAAACCTGCTCTTCCATCGTCAATTCTCCAAAAGTTTTATCTCTGCCATAAGCCTTCTCTAACCAATCTTTTCACACATCAGGGTCTGATCGGGTAGATAACCGAGCAACATGGGGGCCTGAATTCGGAAGGTTTAACACTTCCAAAATTTCCTGTGTAGAAAATTCTACTGTCACACCACAAATGTTAACTATGGTGCCTTGCTCCTTATTATGCTAAAACAAGTACGTTTCACCTAAGTACCAGGCACCGCACTCAGAGAGGACAGGCCATAAGGGAGACCCTTTAAAGTGATCCCTAACAACCTCAGGAGCAAACTCTGTAAAAGGTTCGAAGTTAAGCTCCACGATCACTGCAGCAACTATGGACTTCGTATGGATAGCCTAAACACATTTCGGGGGCAACGTGAGTTGTTGTCCCGATTCAGGCACAGTAGCATCTCCGCTTTCTGCCTGCCTGTACCCCTTTGTAGGAGGTTCTTCTTGATGGATGCTAAATGATTACACCTCTTGTTCTACATGTTATCTAGCAGGGACCTTTCTTCCACCTCTCCGAGGTTTTTTTGCTTCACCTTGAACAGGACCTCCTTGCTGTGCACGTTTCGGGGCCATCTGCAATCACACGGGCCAAACGTTAGTAAGGTTGTTTTCAAAGTTAAGTTATACCTTACTACATGCCTTTAATTAAAGATCTTATGTTATCGTGTGATTGTGCCTGAAAAATTATAATAATGGGTCCTATGACTTAGGTGGATTTCATTTTAATCTCCCAGTGTACCTAAGGTCATATGATTTTTGGCACCATTCTTCTAAGTGTTAGTATTAATTACCCTAATTGATGTTTTTTGGATGATGAAAAATTTTAAAAACGTTAAGCAATTTTCAGCAAGTGTCTCTCCCCCACGACTAACTTGAACACTTTGGGTTCAAGTAGGTTCAAACGGAATTAAAATCAGAGCACCAGCGCGTGAGATATGAGTGAAAAAGCGAGGGTCACGCAATTGCAAGTCATAGAGAAAAATTTCAAAAATACACCCCCCCTGCCCATGTAAATGGCAAAATGATGCTAAGTGTTACAGCGGGGGTTCCTATTTATAGATAAATAGAACGCAATATCACGTACAGTACATCGCGTACGCGATATCTCGTCCCCAGTGATGTGGGACACATGACAAATACCAAATTTTTAAGGATTTTCTTGAAATGAATGGTGTAAAATGAGGACATCGGCAAGTATGAAGATATCCTAGGGTAATTTCATTAATTCAAGAAGCATGCTTAATGATAATGATGTGAATTTAGCAATTAAAAATTTGGTGGTTATGAAGAAAAGGGAATGTAATGGTACATTGGAACGTTTAAATGAAAGAGGGATAAGAATAGGGAAAGAAAATTATGAAAAATTAAGCTGAGGGTAAGAAATTGTGTGTTTGAGCTAGGGAATTAGTGAAGATTATGAAAAATTACACAAGTGGATCCTCCCCAAAGTAGGTTTCAACCTATTATGCCCTTGTGTAACAACACTTAAAGTGTCCATGGGCACTAGAAGGGTTAAATGTAATCTGCACTAACTCCATAAAACACACACATGTAAATATCACCGAAATGATATGAAAATTCTATGCTACACGGGACACGAGCTACAACTACATGAACAGTGAGATGAGACGAACTATAGAAGGGACCGTAGAGATTAGGACATGAGGTGACTGACCCATGGCACAATGAATCCTGCATGTAAAGCATGATTAAGGTGTCATTAACCCATCGTTCCAAGATCAGGACCAAGTCCATCCTTCTAATTAGTGACATCGCATTGTTTCATCCCATGATGAACAACTATGAGAGTACCATAACAACAAGGCGTACGATCACTTGGCGTTTAGTACAAGGGAGAAGTGATTTTTGTTTTCTGACACTTATTTTTCTTTTTCTTTTCTCTTTTTTTTTTCACTTTACTGAATCCAGAGAAGCCACCAACCTTCAGGCATGGGTGCATGTCTTTCCAGTAGGATCCCCTAGAACAACGTTTGATTTTCGAGTGCCCTTTTGATTACTCTTACTCTCATTTTCGTTAGATCTATAAGGATATTAGTACAACCGCATTTCATGATAACTCCCACAGACGTCACCAAAGAAAATCCACAAGTCCCCTTCATGTCACACCCTAATCATTCCCTCTTGGTCCATCCTTCTTCATTCTAGGTACAATGAACACAAAATTAATTTTAAGTTTTAGAAATTTCAAGAATATCACTATACCCATGAATAGACCCTCTTATTTATAGAGTGGATGAGTGGATGTAGTGGGCTCACTATTCCAAATAATTGACAACTCATGACTTAATAACATAAAACACACCTCAACCAATGAACCACATAAGTGTTTTATTCGTAGATGAGATTACTTACAAAAACATTAAAATACAAACACACAAAAAGATAAAATAATAAAAAGATAAAAAAAAGTTGAAAAATGAAAAATTGGAAAAAAAAGCTGGAAAATCAAAGAAAATGAAAAATATTTATTAATCCTGCTTGTTATTGAAATGGAGGATATCCCTCATAACTAATTTGTTGAGTATGGCAAGGATTAATAAATGAAAAATAAGGATCCTTGCATGTTGGAAGTATTGGAATCGGTCCATACTTATCCCCTTGGATTTCACACACTTCATAATAAGCATAGTGGGCACTTTATACGATGTAGTTCCTGGATAATGAGTTGACCCACTATGATATTTACGACTGTTAAATAGTATGCAAGGATTGGACTGATGCCTCCCATGGTTATGTTCAGTGGGCCGTATGGTTGTTGGAGTGTGAGTTGGTGGCCCTGATGAAGTTACATGAGGCATTGGGTTCGAAGGTAAGGGTGCATCATAGTGTTGGACTTGTGCTGAGTTCGAAGGTGCAGTGGCCTCAGAATTGTGTTGTCCCTTCCTACGGCCGTGTTTAAAGAAAAGGCGCCTTTGATGTTGATGAGGCTTTTCACTGCTATTAATAGCAGTAGCACAAGTGTTGTTCGTGGGTTGTTGCTGTGGCACAAACACCTTAGGCATAGTTGGTGGCATTGTGGAAGGAGGGAAAGGATAGGAATGTTGAAAGTTAGGATGAATGTAAGGCGCGCAAGGTGGTGGTTGTGTTGGAGGTATGGGCTGATAGTATTGTGGAGAATGATATTGTGGTGAGATAGAGTATGTTGGCCCAGTTGAAGAAACAAGGTGTTGAACGTGATAAGCATTTAGATTCGAATGGTATGAAGGGTGTCTCCAGACTAAGGGTGGAATCCCCCACGACTGGGATTGTTGCCACTGTGATTGAACACAGTATCTCTGTACGAACTCTGGATGTAACGTGTTTCCCTAATTGTCATATAAATGTGACAAGATTGGGCATTGGCCTTTGGGGTGATCGTATAGGCATATGTTGCATTCATATGTATGATTGGTAGTTGAGCGCTTATTCCCTTCATTCTTTTTCTCTGAATGTCTATTGTTTTGTCCTGCCTCTTGGGTTGTCAAAACTCTATCTCCAATGATGTTGATATATTCTCCAAACTTTTGATTTATCCATTCCAACATATTATTGATCTTTGCCTTGGCTTCTTCTAATGATTGTTGTATTGGCAAAGATGATGTTTCCACCTTGAGATTTGTTGATTTCTCCTTTTTATGATCATGGACCTTTGTTAAGTTGAAATTTTGGTCCCGTTGATGTTTTTCAACACTCTCCCATGTAGCTATTTGTCCTTCTTCTTTTGCTACCCACTTAATAAGCTCTTGGATTTGATGGGTTTGTAGTTCGTATAGTTGACCTTGGGCATACGTTCCTAAGGTCTCTCTTGTTTCATTATGTAGCCAGTCAATGATATGGTACATTAGCCTTTCCTCGGAAAACCCATGGCCTGGAAAATTGTTTAATAGTGAATAATATCTTTCTAAGGCCATGTCCAAGGGTTCATGTTGTGCTTGTTTCCATCCTTGGATTTGTTTCCTCAAGGCTGACACTCTTGCGTAGGTTTGATATTTTTTGTTAAACACCTCTACCATTGTTGACCAGTGTCGTATTGAATTTGCTTTTAACAATCTATACCATACTTTAGCTTGGTCAATGAGTGTCATAGGAAAGAGCTTAAGTTTTTGCCAACTGTTATCAATGTTATTCCATGTGTAGGCATCGTAGAAGGCTAATAAATGTTGATGCGGATCTAAGTCATAGCCTCCTGAAAATTTGGAAAAGTTATTTAAATTGAGCCTGGGTAGACGGCTCTCTTTACGATGCCTATGTGAGATTCAAAAAGCCTCTTGTAATTGTATTAAGCTTGTAGTGGCCAGTGGGGGTTCATCATCATCAGGTAAGTTAGGCTTTCATGTATTGTGATGATGTTGTTTTTGTTCATGCTTATAGGAAACTCCCACTTCAGGTTGTATACTCCAATCTTCATCGTCATATAGTTCATTGGTTCTCCAATGAACTTCCTCACTAAGTGTGGCGTTATTATCATCTTGTAGGAGAGGCATTGTTGTGTGTGAATTTATGTGACTTTTTATAATTACTTCTTTTTTAAGAGATATATCATTAAGTTCTTTACAACGACCTTGTATGATAAAACTAATCTAGATAACTAGCACCATCCCCGGTAATGGCGCCAATGATGAGTGGTGAGGTACCCCTACACTCAACCATATGAAACGAGCGTCACACGCGTAATCCGGTCGAACTCCGCAGATGGACTAGTTGTGGCACCTAGACAGTTATCCTTAGGTCGCAGTTCACTGTCTTCCCACATGGACTAGTATTGTATATTTGTCATGTATGGCTTAGTCCAAATCAGGTGTATGATGTGTTCCTAATCTATGCTACTCCTGAAGGTAGTGGAAAATAATATTTAACTAAGCTAAGCTAGGAGGAGAAGGATAAGAAAATCTAATCTAGCCTAAGTGCGATGAGCAACCGATTCCTTGATCAACCGTACACATCTTGGACCTCGTGCACAACTATCACTGGGACTACCAAGCGTAGATCCTAGGTACGCCACTGGGATTACCAAGCATAGATCCCAAATACGCCACTGGATTACCAAGCGCAGATCCTAGGTACGCCATTGGGCTACCAAGGAGTCACACTTAAATGCTCGTAATCAAGTCGTACTCGTTCTGCGTTCTAGGAGTTTAAGGGTGAGAGAGAGAAAATAGTAAATAACATTAAATAAATAAAAAATAAATAAATAATAAAGTGAATGTTGCAATGATGAAGTAATCTCGATCTTTATTGCCGGTCATGTGTGTGTCCAAGTATGGCACACTTGAATAAAGACACTATACAATTACATTCACCACACTGCGGGCAGACACGGGAAAAAATCTAACTCTGGAGGGATCAAAATGCTAGAGCTTCACTACTCTAAAACTAGGATCCTTAAACAAGGGAGAGCCGTGTCTTATTTATAGATATGGTGGCGGACTACGATATCGCATACGTGATATCGTAGGGAAGACGTGATATCGCAGGGGATGTGATATCACGTAGGCAATATCGCGGCCTATGCGAATCACGTCTCATCAACTCTTATTGGAAAAGATAGAAGACATGAATCAATTAATTTAAGAGCCTGAAAGTTTGTAATATTAATCAACATGATAAAAAAGATGATTTGTAATAGCTTTGTTATTTTTTATCATAAAAAAGAGTCATATGCAAAATGCATATTTAATAAAATAGGACTATTATTTTCAATAAAGATGCCTTGTAGTAAATTATGTTTCTAGTTCTTCTATATAGCATAGCATAAAAAATCTGTAACAAGGATGAAGAGATAAGGAGTAAGAAAAAAATATTACCTAATTGAGCGTTCAAGATTTCGAATATTAGTGATGCCAATATTTGTAGTTACAGGTGCATTAGTATCTCCAAAAAGAGTCTCCACCATTCCAACAAATTTTTCTTTAAAACAATATTTGCAAAGAAAAGAAATAATAAACTACCATTTAATTCTATCATCTGCTTTAGCATAATCAAGCTTCAAAAAAGCAAAGCCCTAATTGGAATCATCAACCCATTACATAACATTTCAAGTTGCAACAACATTATCCAAAATATATTTACATTTGACAAAGCCAATTTGCATTGATGTAATTAATTGAAAAATAATTGGTTGTAATATTTTAGAAAGAAATTTAGCAAAAAATTTATAAATAGAATTCAGAAGAGTAATAGGATGTTAATTACCAATGTGGAAAAGATCACCTTTCTTAGGAATAATTCTGATGAATCCCCTATTCAACTCTTGACCAAGAGAATGTTATTCAATGGCTTCTTTAAAAACATAATAAATATCCATACCAAGAACATCCCAATGATTTTTAAAAAGTTTAATGGAAATTCCATTAAAATATAGAGCTTTATCATTGGCCAAGCTAAACACTACATATTTAATTTCAAGAAGAGAGATATCCTATTCATGAAGATGGTTGTGACTACCATGAACAATATTAGGTAAATGATCACAATTAGAGAGAAAATCCTCTAAGACAAATACACATTGAAAATGTCTTCCAAGAAAACCATTGATAATAAGAGGATTAGAACTAATTTAGCCATAAACTTCCATGAAGTTAATATAAGTAAATTACACTTACATTTTAAAAATTTTAAAAATTCATTGCATGGCTCTCCCATCATTTTCAACAAATTAATATGACTCTTAATTAGAGCACTATTAGCATTATGTATATCTTATTTTTGTTTAACTGAAAAAACATAAGCAAGTCGTTATTGAAGAATAGTATTAAAGGGATAATTTTTTATTATAGTGTTGATTTTTTAAATTTCATTATAGATTATTTCTCAATCTCTCTTTGTATTTGAGCATATTGCTTATCCAATTAGCAGAAAAAATTATAAACATAATATACAATACAAAACCACTAATCAATCTAACCTGACTTATGAAGGTATCTCATTTTTTCATTCCATAGAGACATCAAAATACCTTTTCCAGAAGAAGTATGAAATAAAGATACATTTATATAGGAAAGCTTATAACATCAAACTAGAGATGTAATACCAAATATAAAATTAAAAGAAACTGAAAAATGATTTAAAAGAGTTGCATCTATGTTAATTGTAATCTTTCCATCACAAAACCAAGAAGAATAATTGGAAAAATAAAATTGATAAAGTCTTTCAAAAATTTAATTATTATCTTCAGAAAGGCTAGACCAGGTAAACCAATGATCATGATAAACATTTGATCCAACAACATCAGATAAACCAAATTATTATTTAACATCACAAAAAATAGAAATCTCATGTCTTGCAAGCTAAGAAGAAGCTCCATCAATATTATCATACGAATTTTCAATCATAGTAAAGTCACAACTAAAAAGCCAAGGAATGTTAAGTAAACTTTGGAGAAGAAATTGTCATAGAACAATTCTATCGTAGGAGCATAAATATTAAAAATACAAAAAGATATGAAGCACCTTAAAGAATTACATAGACTACAAAGGTTTGATTACAATCACCCTAACATGATGAGTTATGATATTCACTAAAAATCAATTAAGTACCCTAGACATCATACTATCATTACCAAAATTGCACACATAAACAATGATAAATCTCATTCTTGGAAACATTTAAGAAAAATTATCACAACTATAATATCATGGTATATGAGGGTAGATATAAATAAGGTAGAATATGTATATATAACTACCAAATGCATTAAATACATATCCAAATTAGTACATTTACCTCATGATTAAGTTATAAGATACTAAGATTGAACCATGGCTAGAACACCAAGGAGGAGAAATACCAAGAAGGAAAGTAAAAATCCAAATGGAAAAGTGCAAGAATAAATTTGGAAGCCCTCCTCTCCCTGAATTTATACTAATCGATTAGCGTAGAAGGCATTCACTCAGCCTGCTAATGTAGGAGGTGCATTAGCGCAGCCTTCCAAATAAGAGAAAATGCCAAAATTTAGTGTATGATCCCTAGACTTACCTTTCTTCATAGTCAGAATGATGTGCAAGATTGATAACATGTCCAAATCACCATGAATTAACCTAGCAAGGCATCTACAAAGCTATATAACAAGAACATTATAGCTTAGCTTTGATGACATCAAGCATCATGGGAAAGAAGTTAATTAATCAATATATGCATTCCCATGAATTAAAATCCAGAAAATAGATGTTGGAAAACATGAGAGAATGATTAAAGCACCAAGAATAATGAAATACCAACATAAATGAGGTGAACTAAAAAGAAGGTATCATGATCAAACCTTGAAGCATAAAGAGTTAACAGTAACATAAGTGGAATACCAATTAAGTATCTTATGCAATGCAACCCACCTCATCAATGGGAGATAAATACTAGCTTACTCACTAGCAATACCAATCCACTAAGGATTCATAAGTAGGTCCTTCCTATAGTAAGCACTTATCTTTCTTGCCCTTGTGAAACTCATTGATGAGACATTCATGAATTTCCAATAACTAGTGAGAAATTACCATCAAATGTGAATTTATTCCCTTGGATTGCTAGATCTCATCCTTTGCCTTTCCTTATCATATTTCTACCATACACAGCCATGCACAAGAATTTAATGGAAGAAATGAAGAATGAAATTGATGTGAGAGAGAGAGAGAGAGAGAGAGAGAGAGAGAGTGTGTGTGTGTGTGTGTGCGCGCGCGTGCACATGTGCAACATTCCACAAGAGATCCACTAATATATTCTTTCACCACTACTTGTTTACACCACAGGGATTGACCTCCAAGTCATACTTCTAAGTGCAAGATCACACCTACCACTTCCAATACCATCTAGCCTTGATTATTCTATGATCTAACCATTGGTGAAACTAAACTAAGGCAAGATGACATCAAACATCTAGAAGTCAAGATTTTAGTTTGGTTTTCCTCCATCCATGCATGTACTGAAATTCTCCATCAATCCCTTTAACTATGCTAACCAATCCCACATACAAATAGGGATCATGATGTCATGATTAAAGAAAGGAAAGAAATTTTGGATTTGAGTGGGGTCAAGGCTTTGATCAAGAATGATAATTGTTTACCCTTAGAAAAAGCGATTAGGAATTTAGGTAGAACTAGTAATTGGCATTACCAAAGTTCACTAGAGGAGAGACTTCTAGGTCTTCATGATCATGGATAAGGATGAATAAGAGATTATCTTGGACCATGATGTTTTGGGAAGTCAAGTGATCTGGACAATGGGTTAAATGTGAGAAAGGATTGCATAGGTATTAGTTCAACCATTCAATTTGATTTTGATGTGAGCAATTATAAAATTGGTTCAGGATGGTAAAATTATTAATTTGTATGGATAGATAAGCTTGAAATTACATTATTCTTTCCATAACCTCTTCACATTATCATTATTATTTTATTAATATATTGTTTAAATATTTTTTCTTTCTTTTTTTTCATTATATTTTTCTCTTCTTTTTCATATTTTCTTTTCTAGGAAGAGGGTTTTTTATGGACCATGGAAGTTATGGGGAATGATTAAAGTGCCAAATCACCACCAAAACTCCTTGACTTGCATGAACATGAGAATTCATCCCTCATCACATGGCATGCATAGATTCATAAGATCATGATACTCTTTTGACTAAGGTGGCCAAGTAAGGAAACACATGGCTCTTATTCTAATCGTATTGATTAGAACTCATAAGTGCTCAGAAGGATTTTCAATAACACATCCTTTCCTTTCCAATAACTAAGAACTATTTTAGGATTTGGAAGCCCACATCCTAAGGTATGGATCCACCACTTGCCCATAGTTTGAGCTTTAACACTTGCAATGTGAGTTCTAGCTCCCTACTAAATCTAAGCTTGGTTCACCAATGATGAATAGAAGAAAAGTGGATGGATGAATTTTGTTTCATGAACATTCCATCAATCAAGGCTCTACTTTAGATTTATTTGGAACTCTACTTTAGATTCATTTGGCACCCTTACATCCTCATCACATATGTAACTCATCCATCCACCATTGGCTTATTAGGTAATCATTTATAAAGCATATTAATTTATTTTTCCATACATATAATTGAAAACACTCTAAAAGAAAAGAAAATATCATAAAAATTTATTTGTGGAGCACAAAAATATAAAATTCTAACTAAATAGACCAATTTATTAATAACACAAATAAAAATAGTAAGAAAATAAATTTTTGACATGACATGGAAGATTCTTCCTGAATGACTAATCCATGTCTATTACCTAGAAGGTCTCTAAGTGTCAAATTGAGTGTTTAGCATGCTCAAAGAAAACACATATTCATTATGAAGCATTAAGTATTGCTTAATCATTTTTTCTAGCTTGCTTGAATGGCACATGTGCATGGTTCAATAGGACTAGGAAGGATCATAAGGTATTTTCTTGTATTCATCCTTTTCTAATTTTGAGGTGAAGATCAACTTGGCATTAATAGTGCTTAACCAACGTCTCCCCTTAATAACCAAAGCATTCACTTCCATCTTGATTTTTAACTTGATCACTGGGAAATATATGAGATTTAACAATCTTCAACAAATGTTATTACATCACTTACCCTTTCCACATGGTATGCATATGATTGGTTTGTCAACTTCAATTGAATATTGGTACACTTGAGAGGAGGAAATCCCTAATCAAGGCATTATTGTAATGAGATAATATGGACTCTAGAACTAGAGTCATAACAAGCTAGATAGTAATCCTTTTTTTGAATTTGAATCTTCATCATGGAATTGCCAAGATCTAATCATTTTTTAGGTAAATATCCTTTTTGACTACCCATGTAACCATGGTACATATATGGATGATGATAATATCCCCATCAAGTACTACTAGACATAGTAGTAGAACTTGTCCCTAAAGTACATATTACAATTTGATTATGGTTAGTAAATTTCAATGAGGCATCACAAATGTGGACTTCTATTTGACATGAATGATTCTCCTTTCCACAAGAAGGAGAAGGCAATATGGACCCTGTCCCACAGTCCTCACTTCTATACTTGCAATAGAATTCCCTACCATGGAACCTTTAACTTCCCTTCATAATAAAATCAACATAATATTGATAATATTACCTGGATACATACATCGAAGTAGGATCAATATAGTAAGAACTATTACATGATTTGTCTTGCTTTGGTTGCAGCTAACTAGGTATCCCACCTTACATGGGACCGAGTAGAAGTTGCTACTGTTGAAGGGCTTGATTGGTAGGATTGCTTAAAATAGGTAGGTACTATTGAGGTTTCATTAATGAGGGTTGATAAGCACCTACCTATGTACCATAAAAATAAGGATTGGTAGGAAGTGTCATCTGCTATTGCATACGATTCCATGTTGTAGTACCCCAAGGATTTGAATCTTGTCGCTCTTGGTACTACTACATGAGCTACAAATATGCACCACTAGGATAATATGAATGATCCAAGTATGGAGTCCTCCCCATTTGTGTCTTGACAAATCTAGGATTCATAGGAACTCCAAATCATTCCATTTCACTAATCATGTGAGCCATGATTTGACAGAACTACAAATCAAGAAAGTCTACATAGTATTCCCAGAGGTCTTCATCATTGAAGGATGACAAAGCCTCATTTGGATCTTCATGAATGCTTTTAGAATAAGAGAGACAACCTTTACCCTTTCCTTCATACCTATTTTCATATTCATATTATGCAATTTCTTTGGTTGTAGCTTTAACAAACTTATCCTCAATGTCCTTAAGAGTAGTGGTAATTTTCTTATTCATTGCATTACAAATTCAGTTCACTCTATGGGCCAAGTCTATCAAGGCCTTGTTTGTTCTAATATAGTCTTACATTAGGGTCTCAACCATAATGAAATTTTTTGCAATATCTTTAAATTTTTAGCCTTCTTTCTACATGATGGGTCACAATTATGCTCCTCTATGCATTGTTGCTTTTGCTACTTGCCTTCCATGCTTGCTATGGTATCTAAGAGTATTTTGATTTGGGCCATAGAATTCTTGTGCATATGGCTCATCACATACATATTCATGAACTCTCCTATTTCTTGCCTTAGCCCTTCTAAAATATGCATTAACTACTTCCTTTGGCTAAAACCATGATTTAGATAATGATAATTGAGTAGTTTTCATGTACCGCTTCATGGCAATGTTAAGAGATTTATGGGCTCCTTGCCTCCATCCAACCATATCCTTCTAGATTTTTGAAATTCAAGCATAGGTCTAAAATTTTGCATAGAAGATTCTAAACATGTTTTCTCATCTCTAAACTAGTTAATGAAGGTGTAGGGAAACAATTGCAACTTCTATGCAAAACATAATCTTCTATTGAAAGATGAGAAAACATTATTAGAATCTTGGTGATAAGCAATAATTAGATCCCTAGTGATGAGTGGCGAGGTACCCCTACACTCAACCATATGAATACGAGCGTTCTCACGTGCGATCTGGTCGAACTCTGCAAACGAACTAGTTGTGGCACCTAGATTGTTAACCTTAGGTAGCAGTTCGCTGTCTTCCCACCTGGACTAGTATTATCTTTGTCACATATGGTTTAGTCTAGAGTGAGGCATATGATGTGTTACTAATTCTAACGCTACTTCTGAAGGGAATGGAAAGTAATATTAACTAAGCTAAGCTAGGAGGAANCCTGAAGGGAATGGAAAGTAATATTAACTAAGCTAAGCTAGGAGGAAAAGGGTAAGAAAGTCTAATCTAGCCTAAGTGCAATGAGCAACCGATTCCTTGATCAATCATACACATCTTGGACCTTGTGCAAAACTACCACTGGGATTACCAAGCATAGATCCTAAGTACGCCATTGGTCTACCAAGTAGTCACACTTAAATGCTTGTAATCAAGTCGTACTCGTTCTGCATTCTAGGAGTTTAAGGGTGAGAGAGAGAAAATAGTAAATAACATTAAATAAATAAAAAAATAAATAACAAAGTGAATGCTACAATGATGAAGTCATCTTGATCTTTATTGTCGGTCATGTACGTGTCCAAGTATGTCACACTTGAATAAAGAATGTCGTACAATTACATTCACCACATTGCAGGCAAATAGGGAAAAATAATCTACCTCTGGAGTGGTCAAACTGCTAGAGCTTCGCGACTTCTAACTCCTAATACCTAAAACTGGGAAACCTACCTCTTATTTATAGAAATTGCAGCACTCTGCGATATCGCGTACGCGATACCGTAGGGAAGATGCGATATCGCGTACGCGATATCACGGCCTCTACGATATCGCGACTACTGATACAACATGGCTGATATATCACGGCTATGATATCATGACTGCGATATCACAGCCAGCAAATTCATGACTCATCACCTAGAGAACTAGTCATAAGCATCTCTTCATCTTCCCTACTTGTCTTGGTGATAAGCCAACACAACCAGTGGAAGGATTACAAAAGTTCTTCTTCTTTTAGGAGTAATTCAAGAGATATTTGGTGGGCTCTTAACACTATCTACCATCTCATTTGTGTTCACAACCTACACATAAGACTATGAAACACATGCTTGATTAGAATAAATGTTAAAATCAAGAGTATTTCCAAGAAATTTACCAATGCCTTTCCTAGTAATGGCACCAATGATAAGGATCCCACTAGTTTTGGACCAATGGGATGTATCATACAAATCATAGTGTGATTTGATCATTAGCTTTGAAGATGATGTTGAGTGTATTACCAAGAACACCCATGTATATTGTTGCATTCAATAAATATAAAGGATATTATAATACGTATAATATAAATAAAACCATGTTGCCACAATGAGAGAGACAAAATATTTATAGTTTTGTGTTTTATAATTTTCATGGATTTTAGAATTATAAGAAATGAAACAATAATAAACACACATGCATTGCAGTCCCTCTAGAGACAGATGTAATGCTCATCTTGTGATTCCTCTTGAAAATTGGTGCAACATCACATACGAAATGTAATAAAAATGGCTATTAGTAATAACCTTAATGGTCCAACAACATGTTGTATAGTTATGACCTTCTTAGGCAAGTATGAATTATTACAAATAATAATTAAAATAAATATTTTTATGGATTTTAGTGTTTTATGCTTTTTAATATTTTAATGTTTAAGGCATCAATAATGAAATGAGGAAAACCCATAAGCTTTATTCATTGCACAAATGCTAGACTCTACATTGACCAAATGGTTTCTAGCTACATGAGTAAGATAGCACTCTAACAAAATCTAGCCACACTTGTGAAAGTGATGAGTTAAAACACATACCAAATAGGAAAGAAAATAAATTAACCCAAAGGAGGAAGAGCTCTTCACATGAAAAGTTGAATGAAAAATATTAAAATTAGGTTGTTAAGTATCAAAGCTCATTGTAGGTATTTATAGTTTTCACATGAAAATAGGAGGGGTTCATCAACATCTAAGCATCAATGAAGGCTAGTCAACATAATAGAAACTAATCCTAAGCATACACGATGCAAAGTTAGGTAAACTAGGCTTGTCAAAAAAAGGTGCATGAATATCCTTATATTGATGCAAGATAATTAGCGCACCCCCCCTCAAAATCACACTTTGCTCTTTTGATCCCAAGTGTAAGCTAAAACCTAAGGAAGCATACCAGAACTTTCCTAGAACATTCAAATGAAGCTAAAATCATCCTAGAGAGCTTGTAATTATGCATATAACCTCAAAGTATGATCCAAGAAACAAGGGTAGATCTTAAAACACCAAGAACTTCTACCAAACATGTTAGACTATAAACATGGGGCACATGAAACAATTTTTAAATCCAAGACTTATAATTGACTTACAAAATACCACTTAATGACTCATCATTTGTGAGGGTATGATAAACATCATTCTAGTTGATTATGTTGATGCATTAGCATCAACATAGTAGCATCAATACATCAGCATTGTTGTAGCCTTAGGTTCATCAACACATCAGCGTTAACATAAGTGTAATAAATTACAATATAAGTAAATGGATCCACCACATTTATGATATCATTCAATCATTTTCTTACTAGAACACTTCTAGTTTCATCTTGTAGAAGTTAGAATTTTTCTTGTCGAGTGCTCACAATGTGGATTGAATAAATTGTCCAACATTTCATTTAAGTGCTTGATGTTCTTGAAAACACTAGCATTATGACAATAAATTTGATATTTTTTCTATCCACTAAAAAAATTAGATTGGTGTCTTAATTTCTTTTAATTTTAATTTACTTTAAGTATTCCTTAATTTCATGCAATTAGTTAAATATTTTATTTTATCATGCTTACATAAATCCTTATGAATATGATTGACTGTGAGCATAAATACTATAACACTTGGTAATTTCAATAGTAGATCACTTAGTATGTTCAACAAAGAATACTTGGTAACCTAACAACATTAGCACATGTTTAGGATATGTACAAAAAGTTAGCAATGGATGAACTATGATTAGGTTAGTTTAGATTTACTTTTTTGTAGTTAGATTAATTAGATTAATACTTTAATATTTTCATATTTTTAATTTTTTAATAATATAATTTAATCATGTACCTCAATCACACTAAACCATATAAATTAAGCCCACAAAAGTGTGATTGGGAATACAACGAACCATGATTCAATAATTAACTCTCTAATACATCCAACTAGTTTAGTTTACGAAATGCTTATGATTTGTATAATTGAATGTAAGGTTGCTTGGCTACTCATCAAGGGTAATGTTGTGTTTAACTTTGGCCATTTAAATCTCCTTTTTATTAATATCTTTTTAGAGGCCTACTTAGTTTTGGAAATGTTCCTTAACTTTCTCCTACTTCATGGCCTGATTCTACCATGACCTAATCTCAATTAATGATTTCTGATGGATAGGTTTGATCTTCTTCATAGAGAGATTGTAGTTTTTCCTTGCCAACATGAAAATATCCACATTAACTCATGCCAATTACTCATAGAGATACTTAAGATGTTCTTTCACTTAGTTTTCCTTCTCTACCTTTAGCAATTTCTAGTTTTTTGTATCAACACCTTGATTTTTCCCAACCAATGTGATGATGTTCTCATTCAAAATTTGTTAATAATTCATCCTACATAGCCTTTGATGAGTGGCGAGGTACCCCTACACTCAACCATACAAATACGAGCGTAGCACACGCGATTCGGTCAAACTCCACAGACTAAGTGCCTACACATCTTATGGAACACTTCAGGTTAATCATTCGTTGTCTTCCCAGACTTACTTGTAGTTGTCATGGTTGTATGGTTAAGTAAATCTAAGGTATATGACTTTTATAGTCTTTTATGTTTTATCTCCTATGCTAAAAGGTGAAGGGTGAAGAGACTACTTAGCTAACTTTAACTAACTAACTAAGCCTTAATTAACCTAGCATCAGCATCTATTCCCACTTACCGTTCACACCCTGAACCAATGCAACCTTGGTTACCAAACGCTAGTCGTTGCTGGGATCACCAAGCGTAACGCACGTGCTTGAAGTGGTCGTACTGAATGCACTTAACTAGGAGAGAAGGGTTGAGAGAGAACTAATCAACTAATAAAGCATTTAAATGGTAAACAATAAATAACAATAATTAAAATCCTATTTAGCCTATTCCATGCACTACAAGGTTTATCCAAGAAGTTCATCTTTATTTCCGTATACAAACATGTGTTCAGGTATAATATTTGCTCGAATAAAGATCTATTCACTTTGGAGCTCCTACTGCGGGCACATGGAAATTATTTTATCTCTGGAGAGGTAAAACTGCTAGAGTTTCACTACGGTCCAAGCCTAGAATAAGAAACAAGGGAGAGCCACCTCTTATTTATAGATTTGGCGGCAGACCGCGATATCGCATATGCGATATCGTAGGGAAGACACGATATCATGTCCCATGCGATATCACGTACACGATATCGCGAGGGATGTGATATTATGTCCCATCATACCCCCATGACTAAATAAAAACTCATCCTCGAGTTCCTTATAAAATATTGGGATGGTATGGGATTATTGACTCAAAATGGAACTAATGGGATGACATGTGAACCGATCGTCATTACAAGACAGGACAAAACTAGTGTTCACGACAACAAGAGTGAACACTTTATACATTTGACATCAGGCCTCCTTTGGCAGCTGAGAAAGAGAGAGAGAAAAAAAAGTTTTGCTACTGCCAACGCCAAGATTGTGCTTTTCATTGTCCATCCGTAAGCGCGCCATCAATCTTGCTCCTTGCATAGCTGCTTTCAGCACTGCTCCATTCCAAGTGTTCTCTCTAGATCCAATCTGTTGTTGTATGATTTCCATCTGCACACACAACACAATCTTTTATTAGCAAGGGTAAATGAGTCATAATGAAATTGATACCTTGCTTTGGTAAAAGGTCCATTGGCTGAGTTGTGGTATGGCTGATATGGGTTTGAAGATATATTTGTGGTGACTACCAAAGGTGTAGGGGTTAGGATAAAATCAAAAAAATTTGGGTCTAGACCCCCATGACTAAGAGAGAACCTCCGGTAGTGAGAGAATGGAGGAAAAGAAAAGGAACAAGGAAGATGGAGAAAAAGAGACAACTATGACATTGATGAAATAGATGTCAAGATGGAAATGAAAAAAATAAAATGGATTGCAAAAATGTTAGGGAAAAGAATTTAACTGGTGCACCAAATAAGAATGTCAGTGGGTCCTCCCCAAAGCAGGCTCATGCCCTTGATGCCCTGACAATCCCACATTCAAAGAGTCCGTAGGCTCTGGGAATGTCATTTGTAACAAGAGTTAAAGTCTTAACCACAAGAATTTACCAAAAAGAAAATAATGCATCAACCAAAATATACACTAATGATACAACCGGCAATGAGGTGAACAATGGAGAGAAGGATGGAGAGAAGAGAATGGAATGGGATCCCAAGAACAAGGTGGTGTATAGCCCCTTATGTATTTCATGGTTAATGTGACTTAGCAGATCCCATTCCAAGTCCGGCCTCAAACAAACCACATCCAGTGACTTCGCATTAATGCATTCGGTTGAACCATCCACTTGAAGTGACAAGAATGCCTTCACCTAAAAGCCACCACCATTCCGATGAAACGAAGGAGGAGAGAATGGGAAGCGAGAAGGGCCTTAGTTAGAGGGAAAAATTTTATTTTAGTTCCATAACCAATTCTTGTAGCCCAAATGATTATTTTTTCTAAGGGGTGTGCTTTGAATTCTCATAGTTTTTTTTTTATTTTATATGTTTATACATGAGAACCACACCATGCAAAGGCTTCATTATTTTTATTTTCTTAGCTTCCCGATGATTGAGTAATGTCGAAATGGTAAGAAAACTCACGGAGAAAACATCCAAGCACCCAAGAGAATGGCCAACACAAATGCATCAAGTTCCCTTGAAGTCACACCCTTTTCAATCCTTGAGTCCTTCCTTAGTTTGAGAAATGCCTAGTCACTGATTTGTTATAGTTCTTATTTAGAAAGGGACTGTACATTTCCAAGTCGAGAGAGACCATAGAAATTTGTGGATGGATGGATGGAGTGGACTCATTGCCTGTCATATCAAAAGAACCATACCTTAGTATCAACATAGTAACTTAAAGGTAAAAACCAAACATTAGCAATCAATATAAAAATAGTTCATACCATCATGAAGAACACTTATTGGATGACAAACTTACAAGATGGATAACACACACACACACACACACACACACACAAAATGAAAAAGTATAATGATGTTGTAAACCAAAAACAAGAAAAGTTAAGGAAATTTGTAAAACAAAAATGTGTAAAAAAAAACGTGTAAAACAAAAACTTAAAAGAACTAAGGGCCCCAAATGATTAGCATAGGTGGCCATCTCCCCCATGACTGAATGGAAAGGGAGAGATCCAAAATAATGAGTGCCTGTTTGAATTTCTTAAAAGTTTCCAACTTCTCTTGATTGATGTTTTCAGGTTAAGGGGTGGAAGTTGGTGACGCTGATACTCCAATGTATCTATGCCTTCGTTTTTGGCATGAGTTGTTTCCCCAATTCATTCCATGCATGTTGGTTGGCTACTTCCTTCATTAGCTATCAACCACTAGGTGTTCTCTTGTTGTGTGGTTGCTACATACAGGCACCTTTGTATCTAAGTTTCTAGGGCATACTGGTTGCATGCAGGAGATGTTAAATTTCGCATCACCCATGATTCCTCCGTGTCATCACCCTCTGAGTCACTATATGTGATAAATGGAACTTTCTTCTTCTCGATCTTTCCATAAATGTTTACCTTAGATATTTCCAAGGAAAGATAGCGGATCCCTAGGCATTCATCTATTGTGCTTAGCCATGTCCTTCCCATTATAATTGGGAAGTCCCCTTCATTGCTATTGACTTCTATCACCAGGAAATTAGCTGGGTATGACCAACCACACACAATGGTAACAATGTCCTCCGCCAATCCCAAGGGAATGGTGATGGATTGGTCTGCCAACTCTAGTTGAATATTGTTCTTCTTGAGTGAAGGTAGGTTCTAGGCTTGATACATTTCTCGTGAGATTAAGTTGACTCCGGAACCTGAGTTAGCCTTATGAGGTTTGTTCCCAGCGACCCATAGATAGATTAAGGGACTTCCAGGGTTAGAGAGTTTCCTATGAAGGTGGCCTACCTTGATCCAGTCGGTTACAGTATGTGTTAACATAACCGTATGCGTTGAGCTCTGGTATTGGTTGGAAGGGAGCTCCAAAGCCTTGTATGTTGGAGGAGCGGGCACTGAATCAACCGCTTGTGGTTGTGAGAGCTTGTCTGGGCTTTTGGTTCTGAAGAAAGGTCTTCTCTTCTTACGGTTGTCAGAACCAGTAGCGAGTTGAATTTTTACGGCTCTCGTAGCATTACGTTGCTACGGTTGAGTGGGGAGTTCCCCTTGCATTGTTGAGCGGGTGGTATGGGAACCACTGGTGTAAGAGTGGTGGTTGGATTTGGAGGATGGTATGGATGTGGAGCGTCTCCCGGAGGAGGAGTCCTTCTAAAGTACTCCTGAACTTGGTAGTGACGTTGTGGAGTTGTGTGACCCATGGAGTCACTTGGAGAAACCAGCTATTGCACATAGTAGCCATATGGATCGGGTTGCTGGTAAGGGTATTATTGCCTAGGCGGTGGCATCCCCCATGAATGTGGGTGTTGCCATTGCTGATGCTGCTCGATAGGTTGTGGCAGAGTTCCACTTGGATAATACGTTAATGGTTGGTACAACTGCCTTGGGTTACCTTGGGGATAAGGTAACCTTTGGGGTGTCTACCATCTATTAAGTCTCAGCTTGAGTGCATACACCCCAGACTCTTGTAGATGTGAGATGATTGGACAACATCCTTTAGGATGGTCATATTGGTAGATCTCACATCCACCATCATTTTTTGTATCCGAATCCACAACCTCATCAAAGATATTGATTTTTCCCTTACCCTTGTCACGTGCATGGCCTGAATCTCTCCACTTTTTCTTACCATTGTCACTACTTCGTTCCTCCTTAGACTGCTCTACAATCTTTAGGACAGTTTCAATTTTATTGTCTAAGGAGCTCCATATTTCATCTACCTTAGCTGATACTTCTGTTGTTAGTTTTTGAAGTAGCAAGGTTTTTCTATTCACTAACTCTTCCAGTGGTGACTCATCCTCTTCATCACAGAATCTCACTCCCCTCTTCCAAAGGAAAGGATCATGGTTATATTCTTCCACGCTTTCTCTTTTCTGTAGCTCCCCTTCTTCTTTAGCTACTTGCTCCAAAAATCGATGAACTTCATGGGATCTAAGTTCTGATAATCTCCCTTAGGCATATGTCCCAAGGGTTCTCCTGGTTTCATACCTTAGCCCATCTACGAGGTGGCGTAGTTGATCTCGTTATGCATAACCATGGCCTAGGCAATGATGTAACAATGTGTAGTGGTGGCCCATGGTAGCATCCAAGGGTTCATGATTGCCTTGCTTCCATCCTTGGATCTTCTTATGTAAGTTAGACACTCTGGAGTACGTTTGGTATTTATCATTGAAGAGTTCTAACATCGTACTCCACCTCCTAATGGTTTTCGGTTCTAAGGATCGGTACCAACTCTCTACTTCCTTTATGAGTTTCCTAGGAAAAAACTTTATTTTTTGCCACTCATTTTCAATATTTTGCAAGGCGTATGCATCGTGGAATGCCTGTAAATGATTTTGTGGATCAACGTTGTATCCTCCTTCGAAGTGTGGGATATTGTTCATGTCTAATCGCTTGATCCAGCTATTTTTTTATGCCTTGTTGGTATTCTCACTACCTCCGTAATATCTAGCATACTTCAGGTGGCAAGTAGGGGTTCTTCATGATCATCTCTTTCATGACGTCTATGATGCCTATGTTGTTCCCTACTTTTCCTTCTTTCATTCCTAAACTCTCTAGACTACCCTCATCCTCTCTCTCAACTCTCTTGTCGAGGTCTCTCATTTCGCTTACCCTTATCCTCACCGTTATGCTCTTTATGACTGTGCCCTGATGTGGAAGGAGAGGGTGAATGATGTGATGAAGGGGAAGAAGAAGGAGAACCATCGTCATGATCATGTTTCTTACCTTCTCTTCGACTACTATGGCCCCGATGGTGATGATGATCAGAATGCCTGTACTTGTCATGTGTTTTCATTCCCTCAGTGAACAGTTGGTGTTCATGGGGATTAGAACTAGGGTTGTGTATTGTGGAGCATAGGTTCTGATACCCCACCTCCTCACTATCGTTAGGAGGGGGCACATCATTTGATGGAGAACCCATTATGAGTGGTTCACCATCTCCAATTTTGCTTAGGACGTGTGGGACCCCTTTTCCCTTCAACAATGTATGGTGGCTCTCCTACCTTGAGTCCCTTAAACGTTGTGCTTCTATGGGATGATAATCCCTTATGTCAAAGTCGCCTATAATGTATTCAGTGTATAGCTGTGTCATGCCTATCTGTGCAAGAGCACAAATAAGCATGTTAGGGACTGCCCGATCTGGAGGTAACACTATGTTACCTTGCAAATCTCTCCAACATAATTGTTCATCCTGATGGAGGATAAAAGTAAAATCGGGTAGATACTCATCGGGATGAGTATATACCACCTGGTACTGTTTAGGAACTGGTGGATTTTGGTTATGTGTTTTAGACTGCCGACTATTTCTTGTATGATTCCTAGGTGGTGAAGTGCTCTTATGAGAAGAAGAAGACATTTTAACTTTGTTCGGTGTGCTAATTAACCATTGTATAATTTTTTGTTTAATTAACCCTAAGGATTCATTAAGCTCCCACGATGTGGATAATTTCCTATGTTCTACTTAGCGCATAAACACTTAGTCCCCAGCAATGGTGCCAATGATGAGTGGCGAGGTACCCCTACACTCAACCATACAAATACGAGCGTAGCACGTGCAATCCGGTCAAACTCCACAGACTAAGTGCCTACATGCCTTATGGAACACTTAAGGTTGATCATTCGTTGTCTTCCTAGACTTACTTGTAGTTGTCACGGTTGTTTATTTAAGTAAGTCTGAGGTATATGATTTTTATAGTCTTTTATGTTTTATCTCCTATGCTAAAAGGTGAAGGGTGAATAGACTAATTAGCTAACTTTAACTAACTAACTAAGCCTTAATTAACCTAGCATCAACATCCGTTCCCACTTACCGTTCACACCCTGAACCAATGCAATCTTGGTTACCAAACGCTAGTCATTGCTGGGATCACCAAGCATAATGCAAGTGCTTGAAGCAGTTGTATTAAATGCATTTAACTAGGAGAGAAGGGTTGAGAGAGAATTAATCAACTAATAAAGAATTTCAATGGTAAATAATAAATAACAATAATTAAAATCCTATTTAGCCTATTCCATGCAGTGCAAGGTTTATCCAAGAAGTTCATCTTTATTTCCATACACAAACATGTGTTTAGGTACAATATTTGCTCGAATAAAGATTTGTTCACTTTGTAGCTCCTACTACGGGCACATGGAAATTATTCTATCTCTGGAGAGGTAAAACTACAAGATTTTTGCTATGGTCTAGGCCTAGAATGAGAAACAAGGGAGAGTCGCCTCTTATTTATAAATTTGGTGACGGACCGCGATGTCGCGGGGGATGCAATTTTCTGGCCCATGCGATATCGCGTCCCATCAGCCTTCTTCTTTTCCATCATACTTACTATTTCTTAACCTTCAACTCAGCAATAAAATCATCATGAATCTAGCTAAGCAATTATAGAGTAATGAATCATATGAGATTTTCTAGCTAGGCATGGAGTTTTATAGCTTAATCTTGCAATTTTTGATTTAGTAAATTAACCTATTAGAAATGGGACTTAGAGATTTCCAGCTTTGGTTGTGAGTAGTTTAGACTTTATGATTGTGAAAACTTCTAAAATATCAAAGATGTCTAAAATATTTTTCCCAATGTGAATTAGTATATCTAACACATCTTCATGTTGTTTTGCAATTATTGCCTTCTTTTCTTATGTCTATCCTTACAAATGTTTTAATGCTTAGAATTGCAATGAAGTTAGGAGTTAGTGTTGTGGGGACTTTAGAAACTTCTTCCATACAATCAACAACAACCTCAGCCATGGCTTCTTGAACCTTATGTAACATCACCACCACAATAGCACCATCCCCATATGTTAGTGTGACAAGAAAAGATATTATGTTGATAGATATTTTATGGTGTTCTTCTTGCAAGGTTACTCAAACATTCCCCAAAAGATTGATAAATGTTAAGGTACTACTTTGAATAAACCTAAAAGATTAGAAATATTAATTTGTGGTTAATTTATGATCTAAGAGATATCCTAAAGATGGCTCATGGTAGCATGATAGACATCAAAGCCACCCACAAGTGATTGTTTGATAGTGTTTGGTGTAGTCATGCTTGCTCCTACAATTGTGGTTCCTATAGTTTGGATGGTGGGTGTTAGAATGAATCATGTTATTGTACTAATGTTTGATAGTAATGGAAGATCTTCCTAAATCTTCAAAGTAGGCTCAAACTACATAATCTTTTGCCATAAAGTTGGTGGAGCTTTTCTTAATGCATTATTTGCATAACAAGTGATTCCCTCCTATAGAGTTTTCAAATTAGGTATAGGAAAGGAAGTGTCTTCTTATCATTCTCATTCTCTTGAAATCTTCTTTTTATCTTTATGAAGATGAAATGAGGTAGGTTGAATAGAAGTCATTTGATAATGACTATATATGTCCTAAAAAAGAAGAATATGACTTTGCTATACTACATCATTAGATTGATGTGATACATAGAAATCTTAAAGTATACTTTTCTCTACTTGGATGAAGGAACCGTATTTCTTACATTCAACACCATAGGTTATTTGTAATTACTCTATTTTTTTTCATGTTTAATAGAGTAGAAACTTCAACAACATGATTTCCTATGTTTGGAAGCCCTAATTCCTAAGCAATATTATCAATAGAGCATGATATGGTAATATCATTTATTTTAACTGTTGTGTTGCCTTAGTGATTATTCCAAAAGAGATAAGTCTTTCCAAGGCTTACTAAAGATGATGGGAAAACAAGGAGAGGCTTTTAGTTAATCATGAACTTCTTGGGAAGTAAATTCTAGAAATGGGCTAAAGTTTGGCTTTGTCCATACTTCTCTAGTGGTCATCTTATCTCAAATGGTTGCCAAGCATGTGTTTGTAAGGATCACCTCTATATTTAGCTATAGTAAAGGAACTTCACCCTATACAAAAGGAATATATCAAACTAATTACACCTTTGACTCTTTCCTTATTGATCCTCTTACATGAGATTCCTCTTGTTGTAGCTCTTACTCATGTCCTTGTTAACATTCATCTCTTAATCTTCTCTCTAGCAATTGTCATGAACCTTTAGCCTCTTGAACATATTTAGGTACCATATACAATAATTTCAAGATTAATTATTATTGTTTGAAATATATTTTTCATTATGATTTTTAACTTTATGTACCTTGGTTTTCCTTATTTTTTAAAATTTTATCATTTAAAATTCTTAGGTGATTGTAATTGGATATTCTTAATATCTTAAGATAACAAAAATTTGAAGTTATTAATTTATGTTGGTTATTTTTAGTATTATTTATCTTAAACATTTAAAAACTAGGGTGTTTAAAAATTTTTCAAATTTCATCTTAGCTATCACCACAATAAAGAGCTCAACTCTAGAAGCTCTTAGGTTTTGAAATCGTTGAAATCAAAGGTTTAAATCATAAGATATGACTATTGGAATCCTCTATGCTCAAAAAATGACAGCTCCTTAATCATTAGAAAAGAAATGAGTAGAATGAGATGGAGGTGCATGCTATATATAGTTTATATTAGTTATGTTGGCACAACCAAGTCACTGTAGCTATATCATCTAAGCTCATTACAATGTTGCATCCTATTGAAGCGCATTTTTCAATATTGCTTTTTGATGAATTTTGGATTTAAATGCCAAATTTGGATTTGTTGAAGGGTTATAAGCCTTAAAAGAATTCCTAGACAGTTTGAAATCATGAATTTGGTATATTTTTAAGCTCAAATACTATCCTAACAATGGAAGCTTTTGGAGAAGTTTTAATACAAAATTGAATTAAATGAAAAGAAATGGATGCATGTTTGATGCAAAAAGATAGAGAAGTTGATCATTATGTTCTTGGAATGTATGGAATTGATTATTGGGAATGATCCCTAAAATTTATACAAGTGGATCCTCCCCAAAGAAGGTTCTTGCTTATAATGCCCTTGCATAACAATTTCAATAGATGTTCATGGGCACCTGGAAAATTAAATGTGAATCATATATGTAGTTCAATAAACACACACCCATCATGGTTACAATGTTGCACTATGCTAAAAAAAATCACGAAATTCATAATTGTACATACCAGTTAGATGAAGTAAAGTTAGAAGTGATTGTAAAAGTGGGATGTGCGGTATCTTATCATGGTTGTAATGGATCTCATGTGTAGAATGTGATGAAAATGATCATCTTACTTATCTATTAGGAGTCCAAACCAAGTCTAATTACTTACCAATGACACTACATTACATCATTTTAGGCCCACCACCATGAGACCAACTAACACATGGAAATATTATCACTAAAATAAGGAAAATTAGGAAATATATATTAGAATTTATAAAATTAATTAATTAATCATTGGACTTTAAGTTATGCACCTCAACTATTGGTTAGAAAAAATCCGTCAAGAATGGGTGACATGTATTTCTAGTGGTATCCAAGAATGATTTTTATGAATTAATTAATTATTATTTTTTACCCTTATTAGAGGACTACCTTTAGGCATGGGTAACATGCCTTTTCAATGATATAATAGGAAACAATTAATATTAGATTATATTTCCCAAGTAATAAAAACATGAATGCTAGTGTGTCAATGCATAGTCAATAAGACCCAAGGTGAAAGTCCAAGAAATTAGCAAATCCCTTATGTTGCATCCTTATCCAACCCTCTTGGTTTATTCTCCTTCATTTAAGGTCAAAGGATCATGGATTAATTTTAGTTTCAATGCAAAAGGGATCACATTTTCCCCATGGTTAGGACTTCTTAGTAATAGAAATGGATGAATGAATGTTGTGATATCATTATTATGCATAATTATTCTTTCAATAATCTAATACCATTAAACAACATTCCAACAAACAGAGTTATTTCTTGCACATTGTTGATAACTTTATTAACAAAAATATTTAAAAAATCTATAAAATGTAACAAAAATTATCCAAATAAATAGAAATTTACATAAGAAAATAAAATATTGAGAAATGGAAAGCATATTAAGAAATAGGAAAAAACAAAATAAATGAAAAATGTAAAGAAATTAAAAAACTATGAAGTGTAAAAAGAGATGTGAGAGTATTCTTACAAAGTTCTTAATCAAAATGGGTATATCGCCCATGACTAAAATCCTTGGTGGAGATATGGAAAATGGATTCAACTATAGTAGTGGAGGTTAAGAATGAGTTTATGGCTATTCAACTATTCTTGAATGGTGTGACTTATTAGATGTTAAATAAAATGAGTTTTTGTGAACAATCAAGGTGGTATATTTGCAAGGTGTTAACCTTGAACATGAAGTGGATGATATAGGGTCCTTTCCAAAATATTTGAAACTTAGTGCATTATAGCATGCACATGATTTAGGTTTTAGTAGATGACCTTATCATCTAGTTTAAATTATATATGTATAATCTTAGTTTCATGTCATAGTTTAGTATGCCCTTTATGAACCTCATTTAACATCAGTGCTATCCTTTGATTTTCATCTAATACTTTAAATTTCATCAAATATTAATCCTATGATAAACTAAGATCAAGTTCAAACTCTAATAATATGTTTTATGTATGAAGCTATGTTTGAATGCTCAATTTTGGAAACTTATCATACACTAATTTGTAACAGGAATAGCTCATAGGAAGCTTTTCTATAGAGAGATAAGACCATAAGGCATCATTTAATTTTATGTTCTAATCTTACCTATACTTACTAATTTTCTTTTTTGTAAGAATGCGTGTAATTTTCCTATTGGTTACTTCTAGTTAAACATTTACTTAGGGATGATAACATGTTGTGAATTAATACTCAACCCTTAAGCATTACATTAACTTCTTAAAGGTAATACTCGTGAAATGGGTATCATTATTCAAAATGAGTGTCCTAGGCATATCAAACCTATTTAAAACTTATCGTTAGAAAAAATTCATGATATGTTTGTAATGTAATTAGATACTACATCATCTTTTGCTTTCTTGATGTAATAGTCAATGATGACAATAATATAAGACTTCATGTTTGACAAGCATATTATGGGATTCATGAAATCAATTTCTCATATATTAAATGGTTCCAACAAATCAATCCACTATTGGAATCTTTCAAATCTTATTGTTACTCTATCATCATGTTGGCATCTTTTGTCAAATTTATCAAACTATTGCGTATCTATAAAGAGCCTTAGACAGAAGTATCTAGCCATACGAATATATATGGTTATACCTATCCTTGCATATGGGACTCCACAAAACCCTTCATAAACATCTTAAAGAAATATTGGCTAATCTTCCTCAAGCATACACTAAAAAATGAGACCATCCACATATATTTTGTAGAGGTTGTTCTATATTTTCATGTAGTGTTTGTCCTAATGCAAAAACTATTGCTTTCTATGCTTATCCAATTCAAGACAACCCTCCTACACTATTAAGTATGTGAGATGATAAATCATGATTTGGCCTTTGTAGATAAAACCCTTGTGGCTTTGACAAATAATAAATCATCTAGGAATTGATTAGATAAAGGCTCTTCATTAGCCTCTTTGATCTATTACAATTGAGATAAATGATTAACAATAATATTCTCCTACAAGATCACTAGCTATCATATGATATGAGGGCTACTAGTTGGCCTGTTCATGAGGAATCAAATAATATTTTGGTTCATGTACACATACATGAGATATTCAAGAACATATTCTTTAAACTTTTCTAGTGCATACACCATTGTTATCAACTTCTTTTTAGTGTTGATGTAAGTGATTTATGTTTGAGTAATGATTCTACACATGTAATGGATATAGTGGGGGCATTTATAATCATCTAATTATGTCACTACAACCTCTAAGATATAGTTGAATGCATTTGTCATGATGTGGAATGGTTTGGACTAGTCTAAAGCTTGTAGAATTAGTGTTTTTATAAGCTTCTAAGTTAGAAGTTCAAATGCTTATTCACATTTGTTTGTCCATCTAAATGGTGTATTCTCCTTTATTAGTTCTATCAGTGACTTGGCAATCTTAAAATTTTTTTAATAAACCATATATAATAGCCACTATATTCAAGGAATGATCCAACATCTTTAAGAGTTTGTAGTCTTTGGGTAATTTCTTGAATAACTTTGATATTTTCTAGATTAATCTTGATTCCTCTTTATAAGATATGATGCCCAAAAACAATGTCCACTTAGATCATTGTTTGGTTTTTTTTTACTAATTGAGCTTGAAATTTTTCTTTACACATCTCTTTAAAAATTTCTTAAAATATTTCAAGGTTTTTTCAAATTAGAATTATAGGTGGAGAAGTCACCCATGAAGACTTCTAAACCATTGTTAATTTTCTTATGAAAGATACTAAGAACATGGTGCTAAAAGGTTGTAGGAATATTGCATAGGTTAAGGATCATCTTCTTGTATACAAATGTCTATCAAGGACATGTAAATGTCATTTTGGTCTAATTTTCTAGAGCTATTTAAATATGATTTTAGCCACTATAGTCATCCAAAAAATTATAGTATTTGTGCCTTATAGTAGTATCCAAAACTTGGTTAACAAATGATAATAGAAAATAATCTTTGAATGTTACCATGTTAAACAATCTAAAATCAATACAGATTATTCATTGGCCTCCCTTCTTAGATGCAAGAACAAGTGGGCTTACCTAGTTACTATTTATAATAAGATATATGAATCTTGCCTTGAGTACTTTTTCAATCTCTTTTTTACTACCTGCTTTAGTTTGGAATTCGACTTGCATTATGATTGGTGTTTTGGCTTATAGGCAAGGTCTATGTAGATTTTTTGCTAGCATATGCATGGATCAATCCCTGTTATTTCATCATATGACCAAGCCAAGGCTATTGGCCATCAATTGACCACCTTAAGTAACTTCTTCTATTCTTTTATGACTTGGACATTAATGATTACTAGTTTTTTATTTTATAGGAATATATATTTAAGGTATTCTAATAATGTTTTAATTTCAATATGCTCTAGTTCTCTCTTTCCTAGAATTTCTAACCTTTCCCAGTTCATTTCTTCTTATTGATGATTTTTAACTTGGAAAAACTACTGCCTGATCTACTTCATCTTGTTCATTTTACCTATGTAGGCATTTGTGGGTGCCTCTTGTGATTCCATGCAAATAAAGGATTTTTAGCTTTCATTTATAGTTAATTAGTGGATGCCCTCCTATTTAATGGTTATTGTGTACAAACATTTTTGCACACACACTACTTTTGCATATGACTTACATGCCATGATTTCATTTTGTTTGACTGTTCAAGTTTTTCATATGCAGTTGTACCCAGTATGTTTGTACATGATGCATAAAACTCTTTGCTTCTCAAATCTTCTATATTCATTTTCCTTGAAAGTATTCAAGGAAAGGTCTCTAATTTCTTGAAAACAATGGTCTATGTCATGAATATTCTTATTTTTACAAATAAGGAAGTACTTCAATAGTTTCTTGTTTTGCAATTATTTGTTTCTTTTATCCCCATTTCTTATGGAAAGACTTCATCATTGCTCTTGGCATAGGCTTTTATCTTAACTTCTTCTTTTAGTACTTTTGTGTAAAGATCCACCATGATGTATTATTTGCTATTATCCTTCACAATTTGGTAGAACACATCATATGATAGTAGAAGAGCATTAACAAGATAATTTAATCATCTTCTAATAAACTTAAATATTTTGTGCTTGAAAATAAGCTGACAATACAAATATATTTTAAATAAGTGATGCTATAGGTCCACTTTCCATTAACCTTAATAAGTTTATTTTCTTTTGTAGAGAAATAATTTTGAACTCATTTTAACATCAAAGGTCTTCTCAAATTTCTTTTGCATCATGTATGCCATAACTTGTTTTCAACAAGCTTTACAAATTCTTCAAACATGGTTAATACTATTAATATCTATGCCATCTTATTATCATTATCCACTACATTGATTTTAGCAAAAGAATCTTTAAGACCACTACTGTAGATCAACAAACTCATGTGCAACTTCTATATATTATAATTCAAGTTATTTGGTAATGATGCACATGTCCTTACCCTTGTTATGGCTATATAAAACTCTCTTTAATAGAAAATTTACAAGTGACAATTATCCATATGAATCACACATTGTTTACTCTAATATAATGTAAGGTTCTTCCATGATCTAATGAATGAAACTTGTAAAAAAAAAAAGATAAGAAACATCATCATCTACTTGACTTAATTGAAAAAATTGGATGATACAATACAATGATTGTAACAAAGTTAAGCAACAAGCATACAAGTGTTGTGACATATTGCAAAGAAAATTAGACGAGATGTAATCATAAAAAATTAAATAGTTAAGAGAGTTATTAATGAATATATTGATTATTTAACATTCATTGTGAGATTTGAATTTACATTACAAATTAATCATATTGGAATGGTTACAAAGATGATGATATTGAAGTAATTAATGTAAGTTGTGAGTAGGTTTGATATTTTTCAATGAATCTTATATTTTTGTATAGATTTAATGTTTCTTTAACAAATTTGATTTTTCTAGTAGATCTAATATTTCTATAGTGAATCTATTTGGAATTATATGCCATGTCACCAAATTTAGTAGGTAATCCTTCAAGTGAATCCATCACTTCATTGTCACTCTGTGACTAACCTGATGATTTATATGAATTTATTACTCTAGAAATTTTATGAAAGTATATTTTCATGCAAATTATAGGTTATTTACCTCATTTCTTAAGTTTTTTGAATCATTTAAATGTAGTGTGAAAAGATTAGGGATTAGATGTTATCCATGCACGATATTTGTCAAACTCATTTTTATTAGTAGAATTTGTTGATTTAGCAATGGTTTCTAAGAACCTTGATATTGGTGTTTTTAATCATCATCATTATTTATTAATTATTCAAAAGTGAACTCCCTCTTTTAATTCAACATCTATTGAATTTCAAAGGGTTCATTGTTTTGTTGTATTACCAAATCTTCCATTGATTTTTGAAAAAGTTAAAAGGGATATTATCTCTCAAATTGAGCTAATCAAGCATTTTGGAACCCTAGCTACAACTAGTAGTTTTCATAAAATTCAATATATCATTGAGGTGGATCTTGATTCATTTAAGAGAGAAATTCTTCTACATGCTAACAAAATTGATTATGTGCAAAAGGTTGTTTACTACAATCTTTCAACATAATGTCACTATTGTCATCAAGAGGATCATATATTAGATTCATATCCTTTTATGTTGTAAAAAAAAATTCTATGAAAGTGCATTAGCACCAAGCTACTACAAATACTATTAAGCTTCTTCTACAAATATTGTAGATCCTACCAAATTTTTTTCTACAAAAGCTGTAGATCCTACAACAATTTCTTCTAGTCATGTTTTAGCAGTTAGCCTACCCTTTCCTTTTATTACTATTTACCAAAGTGTACCTTTGAGAAAGGTTTAGTTAAATCAACTTGAAAGAATTTTTTAATGACTAAGGGGAAATAAATATTTTTTCTTAAGGTCTCATAGAAACCTATTGTTAACTTAGATGGTTTCCAAATGCTTCATAATAAAAAATGTAGAGGAAATCTATCTATTGGTAATTTCATGCTACATATTTAAATTTATTAGCATGTTTAAGATATTTTAATTACTAATAATTTGTTTGTGGTTATTGATCAAGATATGGAGATAATATCTTTTGATTATGTTGATTCTATTGACATGGTGAGGGCCTCCTCCACCTCCACCCAATGTTAACATTTTCATAGAATGTTTGATTTCCTACCCTAGAGGAGAGGTTTTTTAGGATTAGTTGTAAGAATGAGAAGATGAAAAGACATCCCCAAAGCTGTTAGGCTTTTCCTTTCTGTTGATTTGAAGCTTCTTCTCTTTATAGTACTTTTGTACTCTAAATTTTATTTTTAATATATATACACATATTGAGGTTTGAAACTTGACAATGAAATAATTAAATTAATATAAATTAAAAATTAAATACGATGAAAATGAATAATTTTCTTGTTTACCTATTACAAAGGTCACTCTTAGTCCATGAACAAGAAGTTTTATCAACAAGGATGGAAAAACAAACCAAACCTTAGCTTTTCAATTGTGATATATGATGAGTAGCAAGTATCCCCTATGCTCAACCATATGAATCACACGCATGCACTAGAAATTTGGTCAGATTTCATAAATTAAGTTCCTAAGTTTGTCCATAGTCAAAGATTGTGAACCAAGGGTCATGTGATCGTTGTCTTTCTAGTCACACTTGTGTGTGCTTTATGTATGGTTAAGTATGAGTTAAGGCATATGATATTTGTTTTTATTTATATTTTTATCTTAAGTCCTATGTGAAAAGATGAATAATTAATGATTAACTATTTTAACTACCTAACTATTCTAAAGGCTAACTATCCTAATATAAGTAGCCATTCCCACTTTTTGTACATATCCTGAACAAGTACAAATGCTATTAGGTTACCAAGTGACAATTACTAGACATACCAAATGGTGACTACTAGGACTACCAAGTGTTGTACGTTATGCTCAAAGTGATCGTACTTATGTTTTTATGGTTGAATGCATTAATTCCTTAAGATAAGAAACATTAAGTGCTTTAAGGATGAAGTGAGAAATAAGAAGGATTAAACTATCTAAGTGATGTCATGAATGTCAGAAATCTCATCTTTATTATCATTCACATCAAAGTGTTCAAGTACATGATGATTGAATAAATATTTGTACAATCTCTTTGATTCACATTGTGGGCACTTAGAAGAAGATATTCTAACTTTAGGGAAAGCAAATTACAAGAGCTCCACTACGCTATAGACTTAACATGTCATACATGTGGTTGATGCATGCACTTATATAGGCTTAATAGCATTAACATCAATGCATCTTCATCGATGCATGTGACCATACATCGATGAGGCTATGTCAATGAGGCTACATTAATGCATGCCCATTGATGTAGCCAATTGAACAACACTTCATCATATCCTCACAATTGAGGAGGTAACATAAATAGGATCAACTTAAAAAATTTAAGAAAGTATGAAATTTATCAACTGAAAACAACATATAGACTAACTAATTGACTTTGAGTGTCAAATTTTACATAATTACAAAATTGTTGTATATGACAACAAAATTTGACACTCTTGCAAAATTTTTAGTAGGTCCCTTTAGATTGTTGAAGACAAGGTGAACTCTCAAACAATGCCAAGAGGTGGTGGCTCCTTAGATGCTAAAGATCCTTTACTAGGTTTTGACACATGACAATGAAGGTGGCTAAGACTATCCTACTACTAACCTTGTTGCTGGTGAAAGTATGAAATCACCTAGTAATGCTTTTATCTTCTCTTCCTTACCACGTGGGTTGTACACAGTCCACTTAACTTTGCCAATGTGGGTTGGCACAATGATATTCTGCATGAACAACATGGTAGGAAACAACTCATTGGCATTAACAAACCATGCTACAAATTGTTTACATTCAATATCGAATTTCTTAACTAAATTTTGCAGATCATGGTAGTTATTCATTCTCCTGGTTAGGTTCTCAGCAATAGATCATTGATTAGTGAATCTGCTTAGAACTTCAAGCTCTACATTGGTTGTCTCAAACTATTATTTGGGCTCATGGTGCTTGAATTGTACCTCATACAATAGGTGAGAACTTGTCACCTACTTCTTTAATTGAGTCTTCGATCTCCCTATAGTCAGCATAGTCAAGCTTGTGTAATGAAGGTTAGCAAGCTCCATGTACTCTATCATCTTCTTGTTTTGTAACTCCTTTAGGTGAATTTCTGCCTTGTTGTATGTGTTTAAGCCATCAAAGATTGGCTACCACACATCACCTCTTTGTTGGAGTTACTAGAGGACCTTATTCATCTTCACCTTGGCTAATTGATTTTCTTTTTCATTGTCTTCATTAAGGAGTCCAACTTGATTTGTGTAATGATTCTTGGCCCATTCAAATTTTAGGGCCTCATTTTTCCATGCAACTACCTCGATGATCATTTTTTGGTGAAGCGCTCAGACTTCCTCCATTAAGAGATTCCTAATTTCTATGGCCAACCTCCTTAGATCAAGATTCATCTTGGCTAGTTGCTTCTACTTCTATCAAAAAAATTTAACCATTCGATATTTCTATTGTTAAACATTATGTAGGCAATGAATATCCCTGTTCTCATTACGAACTTGTATCAGATCCTTGTTGGTGTTGAATGCTAATACTTTCAACAATGATGGATCAAAGACTATAGTTTCCTTTGCATTTTCAACCTCTCTAATTCTCTATTGAAGCTATTGGAAAGCTTCATCTTGTATGAGGTTCAAGCTAAGAATGGTGAGGTCAGAGAAACGAGATTGTGACTCCTTAACTTTGACATCCAACCATTGGTTTTTAGTGGTGGCTACTTGTATTTAGGTATTGGCAATGATGGATTAGCCCTTTGTCTCTAATAGCTTTGATTAGGTTGCTTTGATTTCATTTGGAAGATCAAAGGTCTCTAGAAGTGGTTACCCTATTCTCACCATTCTTTCCAACACTTCTTTGTGTTAAGATGCACTCAACTGACTAGTTCCCACTCTTACAAATGTTAAAATATCTACCATGTTGGTAATGTCTAGTATAGATACTACAAGAGTGTTTAGGGCTTCAAGTACCTTATCAACCACCATCTTTGTCATTGTCTCTTATCCACAGTGTTGCATTACCAAGATAGTTGCCTGCTCATTTGCCTCCACATGCATTGAGAAAGTTACGACATTTCTAGAAATTTTAGGGAACTCCTATCCAAGGATGGACATTGTAACTTCTTGGGTGCTAGGATTTGTTCTAGTAAGCACCTAAGTTCATTGTGTTGAGAAGAACGAGGTAATTTCTTCTAGCCAACTAATGGTCCTCATGACCTCATTGACATGGCTCAAAGCTAGAAAATAAACCAATGACTCCCCACCACTTGCAAAACTCTATTGTTATTAAAACTGCTACTCATGGAGTTTCTAGAGACTTTTTGTAGTTGTAAGTACTTCTAGTGTGGTTTCCCTAGTAGCTAGTGGTGATAGTAACCTTTCCTCTTTCTATAGATTTATAACTACCTTATCTGTCATCATCTCTTACCAAGATGTGGCAGGAGCATGGTGGACTATGTCATTGGTATAGCACACTGTGCCTTTCATTTTGCAAAGTTTCTGTACGAGGCATGAAAAGGGGAGTGTCTTCCTTCCTTTCTCATTTTTCTAGAATCATTTTTCTATCTCCAAATAGATGAGCTATGGAAGGTTGAATGGGAACTTATGGCTTAAAGTGGTGCACACATGAGTAGATAAGGTTGTGACCTTGCTTAGCCTCACTATGGGGTTTAGGAGATAGGCCATGATTTTATAGTAAACATGCTTCATCTTTGTGAGTGCACCATACTTCTTATGGTCCACCCCATACTAGCACTGGATCCACTCTTTCTTAGCTTTAGGATCCACTTGAGTTGGTATCTTTGCCAAGGTTGCCCTAGTATTAGGCAAAAAAGGGACCTCTGCAATGGCCTCAATTGATTAGGAGACGATGATATCTTTGATTTTAATGGATGCATCTCCTTGCCCATTGTTCTAGAATAGGTAGGTCTCCACATGTACCATTCTCCATTGGAAGAGAGAATGGGCCACATGGGAGATCCCTGTAGTTATGTCTAGACTTCATCAAGTGTCAACTCCAAGAAAGATCCAAAGTTTAGTTTTTTGAGAACAGAACTATGAACCTTCTTAGTTCAAATCTTTTCTAGGCAAGCCTCTATTAATGTGAGCTCTAGGTTAGGTCTTGTCCATGGTGCCTCATCTTGCCTAGATTTGTTGGTTTTAGTAATTGGAATCTAGTGAACAAATTCCACTTTGGGCTCCTTCCAAAGATGTTCCAGCACATGAGTTGCTTTGGCCTCTTACTCTTAGGCTTGATATTTTTGTTGTTGGTCCCTTCCTCCTTTTGGCCACTTCTCCCTCAGTTGGAAAGGTCCTCCTACTAGTGCTTCCCTCTTTAGTACCATATTCGATCAGAAACATAACCATGGATTAGCATTTTCAGTGTATAATCCTTAATTCTCTATTTTTTACATCTTTCTTATTGGATTAGGTTATACTTAGGTTTTAAGTCATCATGGTAAGTTTATTATTTTATTTATTGGCTATCAGAGTTTGTTTGTAAGGTTTAACCCATTTGGGATAGGATTTTAATATTATTTTAATGGCTAAACCTTGGGGAGTTAAAAAAATTTCAAAAAATATTCTATCATAAGTCAAAGGTTTGTGGCCCCCATGATGTAAAGCTTACCTCTGATAGCTAGGGAATCGAAGAACGAGGTAAATTAGGTGAGCAGTTTGTAAGTTATGATGCTTGGAAGGTCTTTGGGCTTTGAAAATGGCAAAAAATCCTCTTGCATTTGAATGCAAATGCAAAAAAATGGCTAATTATTTATGCATATTTATACTATTTTTTCTCTACATCAATGAGGATGGATCGATGCGGATGCATCAATGCATCCCACTGCATCAATGGGATGCATCAACGTAGCTATTTACAACAATTTTTTCCAATAAAAAATGAAATATTTTGGAACTATTTGAGGGTGAAATGGGAGTTCAAAGAAAGCCAAAAAAGTCTAGAAGGATGCCAAAACATGGAAGAGGATATGAGATTGACTTGGAAAAGGAGATTTGAAGAAAAATTAATATGCCGAGGTGTTGTAAAACTAGATGCTTATGTGATGAAATGATGGGATTGAAGGCAAAAATGACTAAGGGATAGGAAGTTTAACTAAATAAGACAAAGGAGTATGCATGTGGGTCCTCCCCAAAGCAAGTTCATGTCATTCATGCCCTTGAATGTCCTAATACCAAGGAGTTCATAAGCACCAAGGATGATGAATGATCATTTTCAGTTAAAGATTGATTCCATGCAAGAAAGCATCAAAAGATTATGACATACCAAAATGGACATATTAATTAATCATGATTGGAGGTAATGAGATGTGGGATGACAAGAGTTGAATAATGGGAGAGAGGAAATGGTAATGGAGTATCACATCCTAATTACATGAAGTCCTTGTGAAGCTTGTGATTAGGATGACTAGATACTATTCCATCCTTAGTCAAAACCAAGTCCATCCACTTCCAGTGACTTCACATTATCATCTTCAAACCGTTTGACCCACAAGAATTCATCATCATCTTCAAAGATCAATCACCACTCAATGTAGAGAAGAAAAGAGAAGTAGGAAGTTAGGAAGGGCCTTAGTTAGAGGGGTGTCATTGGTAACATGTCATTCTAGCCTCATAACCAATCCTTGTAGCCCATTATTGTGTCCAAGGGATGTGATTTGAATTTCCATGTTTTTTTTCATGGAAACCACACCATGCAAACACATGCTTCCTATTTATGGTCAACAGTAGAAGTGGTGAAAGACTAATGAGGATACCCATAAAACTCAAGATGGTTGTTGGATACAGAAGATGAAAAATACCCTTGAATCCACACCCTTGTCTATTCCATTTAGTCTATTCCAAGTCTATTAAGCATCAAGGTCATTGATTCTTTATAAGTTGCAATTAAGAAAGGACCTCATGCTTCTTGGATGAAAAATCTTAATAAAAATAAGTGGAATGGGTGGATGACATGGACTCACTGCCTAATATCATTAGAAAATTAATGCTCCATTAATTAATTCCATAATCTAAAAATGAAATCCAATCATTCAAATAATCAATCTAAACATGAAATATAGTTTTAAATGAAATTCTAGTAATAGCAGATGTGGGAAAAGTGTAAGATCCTTAACAAACAACAAAGAAGAAAACATCACATGAGGAAAATTAAACAAGGAAAAAATATTCAAGAAAATGAAAAACATATAAAGAATGATGTAAAAAAAAAAATTGAAGAATTGAGTACCCATCATAGAATCTTAACATGGAGGGCCATCTCCTCCACGACTGAGTTGGAAAGGGGAGATTTGAAAGATAGAATGTGCCTAGCCATCAGTTGAGGTGTTTGTGCCATTGATTATTCTTGGTTTAAGGAAAGGTTTCACTTGTTGTATGTTGACTAGTGATGGGACGCGATATCACATCTGTCGCGATATAGCTTACACGATGTATCGTATGCGATATTGCAGCACGTCGCCAAATCTATAAATAAGAGGCGGCTCTCCCTTATTTCACCATCTAGATCTAGACCTTAGCCAAACTCTTGCAGTTTTTCCATTCCATAGTTAGAGTAATTTCCATGTGCCCGCAATAGGAGTCCCAAAGTGAATGGATCTTTATTCAAGCAAATATTGTACCTGAGCACAAGTTTGTGTACGGAAATAAAGATGAACTTTTTGGATAAACCTTGCAGTGCATGGACTAAGCTAATTAGGAATTTAATTATTATTAATTGTTTAAATTATTTATTAGTTAATTAATCTCTCTCAACCCTCAACACTCCTAGTTAAGTGCATTCAGTACGACCACTTCGAGCACATGCATTACGCTTGGTAATCCCAGTAATGAATAGCATTTGGTAATCCCAGAAGGTTGCATTGGTTCAAGGTGTGAATGGCAAGTGGGAATGGATATTTATGCTAGGCCTTAGAACTTAGTTAATTAAAGTTAGTTACTTAGTCTCTTCACCCTTTCCCTCATTAGCATAGGTGATAAAAGATAAAAGACATAAAAATCACCTACCTCAGACTTACTTAAACATACAACTATGACAAATACAAGTAAGTTTGGGAAGACAACGAATGATTAACCTTAACTATTCCATAAGGTGTGTAGGCACTTAGTCTACAGAGTTCGATCAGATCGTGCATGTAACGCTTGTATTCATATGGTTGAGTGTAGGGGTACCTCGCCACTCATCATTAGCGTTGTTGCCAGGGACTAAATTTTTTGTGCGCTAAGTAGAACATAGGAAATCATCCACATCATTGGGAAGCTTGAACGAACCCTTAGGGTTAATCAGAAGAAAATTTAAACAATGGTCAATAGCACACTGATAAGATAAACAATGTCTTCTTCTTCTCATAAAAGCACCTCACCACCTAGGGATCACACAAGAGACCGTTGGCAATCTAACAAACGTAACCAAGAACTACCAGTTCCTCAACAATTCAGTGTGGTATATACTCACCAAGACTTGGAGGGTAACATAGTGTTGCTTCCAGACAGAGCCACTCCCAACATGCTCCTTCGTGCCCTTGCAGAAATCGGCATGTCGCAATTATACGCTACTAGCAACCCGAAGTATGTTAGACATTATGGAGGCTGTGAGAATACCTACAAGGCATCAAAAAGATAGCCGGATCAAGAGACTTGACATTAATAATATCCCTCAATTTGAGGGGGGATACAACGCTGATCCGCAGAACCACTTACAGGCATTCCATGATGCCTGCACCTTGCAAAATATTGAAAATGAGTGGCAGAAGTTAAAGTTGTTTCCTAGGACACTCATAAAAGAAGCAGAGAGTTGGTATCGGTCCTTAGAATTGGAAACCATTAGGAGGTGGAGTACAATGTTAGAATTGTTTAACGATAAATACCAAACGTACTCCTGAGTGTCCAACTTGCATAAGCAGATCTAATGATGGAAGCAGGGTAATCATGAACCCTTGGATGCTGCCATGGGCCAATATTATGCATTACTACATTGTTGCCTAGGCCATGGTTACACATGGCGAGATCAACTCTACCACCTCGTAGATGGGCTAAGACATGAAACTAGGAGAACCCTTGGGGGATATATGCCCAAGGGAGATTATCTAAACTTAAGTCCCATGAAGTTCATAGATTGTTGGATCAAGTAGCTAAGGAAGAAGGGGAGATATGGAAAAGAGAAAGCGTGGAAGAGTATAACTGCGATCCTTCCCTCTGAAAGAATGGAGTAAGATTCTGTAAGGAAGAGGATGAGTCACCACTCGAAGAGTTGGTGAATAGAAAAACCTTGCTGCTTCAAAAATTAACAACGGAAGTGTCAGCTAAGGTAGATCAAATATGGAGCTCCTTAGATAGTAAAATTGAAACTTTCCTAAAAATCGTAGAGGAGTCTAAGGAGGAGTGAAGTAGTGATCATGATAAGAAAAAGTAGAGAGATTCAGACCATGCACGTAACAAGGGTAAGGGAAAAATGACNTTCTCCAAGTGACTCTATGGGTCACGCAACCCCACAATGTCACTACCAAGTTAAAGAGTATTTTAGAACTCCTTCTCCTGTGGGAGACACACGACATACATACCATCCTCCAAATCCATCTGCATCTTTTACGCCAATANGACTTAACAAAAGGAAAGCACCCCGAAGGTTACCTTATCCCCAAGGTAACCTAAGAAAATTCCACCAACCCTTAACATATTATCCCA
>MNCI01037377.1:577730-595094 GCA_015680685.1 Gnetum montanum
CTGGTTCTAACAACTGTATGAAGAGAAGACCTTTCTTCAAAACAAAAGCCCAAACAAGCTCTCACAACCACAAGCAGTTGAGTCTATGTACGCTCCTCCAACAAATAAGGCTTCAGAGCTCCCTTCAAACCAACAACAGAGCTCAATGCACATGGTTATATTAACACATATTATTACTCCAAGTCGATGGGAATTCTCTGATCCTAGAAGCCCCCTAATTTATCTCCAAGTCTTTGGGAATGAACCTCATAAGGTTCTTCTTGACTCAAGTTCTAGAGTCAACTTAATATCACAGGAGATGTATAAAGCCTAGAACCTAACCACACTCAAGAAGAGAAATATTCAACTAGAGATGGTTGACCAGTCCATCACCATTCTCTTGGGATTGGTGGAGGACATCATTACCACTGTGTGGTTGGTCATACCCAGCTGATTTCCTAGTGATAGAAGTCAACAGTAACAAAGGGGATTTCCCAGTTATAATGGGGAGGGCATGGCTAAGTACCATAAATGCATGCCTAGGAATCCACAATCTTTCCATAGAAATATCTAAGGAAAACATTTATGGAAAGATCAAGAAGAAGAAAGTTCCATGCATCACATACAGTGACTCAGAGGGTGATGACATGGAGGAATTCTTAGCATCTCCTGCATGCAACTGGTGTGCCCAAGAAACTCATGTACAAAGGTGCCTATATGTAGTAATGACACAATAAGAGAACACCCAATGGTTGACAGCTAATCAAGAGAGCAGCCCACCAACATGCATGGAATGAACTGGGGGAACAACTTGCACCCATAACAAAAGCATAGATACATTGGAATATGAGTGTCACCAACTTCCAACCCTTAACCTGAAAACATCAATTGGGAGAAGTTGGACACTTTTAAGAAATTCAAACAAACACTCATTATTTTGGATCTCTCCCTTTCAATTCAGTCATGGGGGAGATGGCCACCTATGCTAATCATTTGGGGCTATCAGTTCTTTTAAGTATTTTTTTTACACATTTTTTTTGCACATTTTTGTTTTACAAATTTCTTCAACTTTTTTTGTTTTTTTTCTACAACATCATTCATACTTTTTCTTTTATTTGTGTGTTTGTGTGTGCCTTATTCATTTTGTTAAGTTTGTCACACAATAAGTGTTATTCAATGATGGTATGAACTATTTTCTATTGGTTGCTAATGTTTGGTTTTTACCTTTAAGATTATGATGTTAATACTAAGGTATGGTTCTTTTGATATAGCAGGCAATGAGTTCACTTCATCCATACATCCATAAATTTCTATGGTCTCTCTTGGCTTGGAAATGTANGATGTTTTCTTCTTGATTTTTCTTACCATTTTTATGTTACCCAATTATCGAGAAGCTAAGTGAATAAAAATAAAAATAATAAGTCTTTGCATGGTGTGGTTCCCATGAAAAACATACACAAACAAAAAATAAAAAAAGAGAGTGGGAATTCAAAGCACACCCCTTAGATGAAATAATCATTTGTACTACAAACACTAGTTATGGAACTAAAAACATGTTCCCTCTAACTAAGGCCCTTCCTCGCTTCCTACCTTCTTCTCTTTCGTTTTGTCGGAATGGTGGTGGCTCTTTGGAAAAGGCATTCTTGTTACTTCAAGTGGATGGATTGGCTGAATGCATTAATGTGAAGTCATTGGATGTGGTTTTTTTGGGGCCGGAGCTAGAATGGGATCTACTCAATCACATTAATCATCAAATACACAAGTGGCTGTACACCACCTTGTTCTTGAGACTCCATTCCATCCTCTTTTGTCCATCATTCTTTCTCCATTGTTCACCTCATTTCTGGCTGTATCATTAGTGTATATTTTGGTTGATGCATTGTTTTCTTTTTGGTAAATTCTTGTGGTTAAGACTTTAACTCTTGTTCCAAATGACATTCCCAGAGCCTACAGACTCTTGAATGTAGGAATGTCAGGGCATTTAAGGGCATGAGCCTACTTTGGGAAGGACTCACTAGCATTCCTCTTTGGTGCATTAGTTAATTTCTTTCCCTTAAACATTTTTGCAATCAACCCTATTTTGTTCATTTCCATCTTGACATCCATTTCATCAACGTTATAGTTTTCTCTTTTTCTCCATCTTTCTTATTCCTTTTCTTTCTCCATTCTATCGCTACCACAGGTTTGCTCTTAGTCATGAGGGTCCTGACCCAAATTTTTTAATTTTCTCCTAACCCCTACACCTTCGAGTAGTCACCATTATTATATCTCTAAAATCCACAATCAACCATACCACAACTCAACCAATGGACCTTTCACCGAAGTAAGATATCAATTGCATTGTGATTGATTTACCCTTGCTAATATAAGACTGTGTTGTGTGTGCAGATGGTAATCATACAACAATAGATTGGATCTGGAGGGAACATTTGGAATGGATTGGTGCTGAAGCAGTCATGCAAGGAACGAGATTGATGGCGTGCTTATGGTTGGACAACAAAAGGTGCAATCTCTGCGTTGGCAGCAGCAAAACTTCTTTCTCTCTCTCTCTTTCTTAGCTGTCAAATAAGACCTGATGTCAAATGTATAAAGTGTTCACTCTTGTTGTCATGAACACTAGTTTTGTCATGTTCTATAATGATGATCCATTCACATGTCATCCCATTTACCATTAGTCCCATTCAAGTTAATAATCCCATACCTTCCCAATATTTTGTAAGAAACTCGAGGACAAGTTTTTATTGAGTCATGGGGATACGATGGGATGCGATATCGTAGCATGCCGCAAAATCTATAAATAAGAGGTAACTCTCCCTTGTTTTGCCATCTAGATCTAGACCTTAGCCAAATGCTTGCAGTTTTTCCATTCCAGGGTTAGAGTAATTTCCATGTGCTCGCAGTAGGATTCCCAAAGTGAACAGATCTTTATTCAAGCAAATATTATACCTGAGCACAAGTTTGTGTATGGAAATAAAGATGAACTTTTTGGATAAACCTTGCAGTGCATGGACTAAGCTAATTAAGAATTTAATTATTGGTAATTGTTTAAATTCTTTATTAGTTAATTAATCTCTCTCAACCCTCAACACTCCTAGTTAAGTGCATTCAGTACGACTGCTTCGAGCACGTGTGTTACGCTTGGTAATCCCAGTAATGAATAGCGTTTGGTAATCCCAGAAGTTTGCATTGGTTCAAGGTGTGAATAGTAAGTGGGAATGGATACTGATGCTAGGCATTAGAACTTAATTAATTAAAGTTAGTTACTTAGTCTCTTCACCCTTTCCCTCATTAGCATAGGCGATAAAAGATAAAAGACATAAAAATCACATACCTCAAACTTACTAACCATGCAACCAAGACAAATACAAGTAAGTCTGGGAAGACAACAAATGATTAACCTTAACTATTCCATAAGGCATGTAGGCACTTAGTTTGTGGAGTTCGACCGAATCACGCGTGTAACGCTCGTATTCATATGGTTGAGTGTGGGGGTACCTCGCCACTCATCAACTAGCAATCATTTGTTCAAGCTAGAAGGATGGTAAATCATCATGGGAATAGATGGAAAAGTTTCATGGATAATATAAGGCCCTTCCCATAGCATTTGAAATTTTGTTCGTTGTGGTACATGCATGGGATTCTAGTAAAGAACCTTATATCTTATCTAGAATTTAACTTTTTGTATTCTTAAGTCATGACATTATTTGGTGTGTGCACTATGCCCTTCATTCATGGACATGGCTACTAATTGATTTTGGTCTACAGTATTTAGTATCATTAATTTCTCTCTTTGGGCTAGACTCAAATCAAGGTCAAGTTCACAAGCTTTTGAAAATGTATTAAGCTCTACCTAGATTGGAAGAATTGGAATTTTTCTGTACACTAAATCATAAGGGGAATAACTGATAAGAAGTTTCTAAGTTGACCAGTAATCCCAAACAACATCATTGAGTTTTGTGCTCTAGTCTTTCCTATAGTTTGTAATTGTACAAGTTAGTATTCTAGTTATTTCTCTATTTATGATTTTTTCTTGACCATTAGCTTGGGGGTGGTATGGAGTTGTAATTTTATGTTCTATCCCCAAGTGTTGCATTAGTCTATAAAAATTTGTGCTTGTAAAATGTGTTCCATTATTAAAAATTAGTGTCATTGGCATACCAACCCTATTTACCATATTCTATTGTATAAATTATGTTGCTGTATAGGATGAAAAATTAGTGATGATAATAGCTTCAACCAATTTTGTGCATTAGTCAATTGCGACAATGATATACATCTTTCCATTAGACCTAGGATTGATGGTTCCCATGAAATTAATGTCCCAAAGATTGAAAGGCTTAGTTATTGAATCCACTATTGGGATCCTTCCATCTATGTTGTCATTCCTCCATCTCTTTGGCATTTGTGACATGAATGGAAGAACTAATGGACATCCTTGAAGATCATTGGCCAATAATATCCTACCATGAGGATTTTTGTGCTCCTTCTAACATAATGGCCCCCATAAAGACCTTCATGACCATCCTAAAGGACTCAAAGTTGATCAGCATCAAGTACATACCATTGTACCAAGCCATCAACATAACTCTTGTAAAAGATTTCCCCAATATCCATGTAGCATTTTGCTTAGTGACAAAACTACTATTTCTTCCTACTATTCCATTCATGTGGCATCTCCTGAATGAGTGGATAGAAGAGGATTTTATCATACCAGTTGGAATCTTTGGGATTTTAAACTTTAGTACCTTCGGCAAAGAGGAGTTATTTTGGAAATTGGTTAGATAAAGGTCCATCATCCTCCTTAATATCCCATTGTAATTGAGATAAGTGATCAATGACCATATTCTTGGTCTCCTTTTGGTCCATCATGGTGAGGTTGAACTCCTATAGAATCACTAGCTACCATATAACATGGGATCTCACTACTAGTTTGTTCGTGAGAAACTAGATAGCATTATGTTCTATGTTTACAAAACCTTAATATCCAAGCACATAGGGCCTACATTTTTTTAAAGCATACACCACCATCATGAGATGATTTTCTGTGATGGTGTAGTTCATTTGTGCACCCACAATGCTTCAACTTGCATAATGGATGTAGTAGGGATGTTTCTAATTATATAGTTATTTAAACAAAAACCCCAAAGCATAACTAGATGTGTTAGTCATAATATGAAATGGCTTGGACTAGTCAAGTGTACATAGAATTGGAGTTTCTACAAGCTTCTATTTTAATTGCTAGAATGCATTCTCGCATTTCCTAGTCTAGGTGAAAGGTGAATCCTTCTTTGACAACTCCACCAATGATTTAGTAATTTTTGAGAAGTTCTCAATGAAGTTCTTGGAATAACCAATGTGACCAAGGAATGAGCTTACATCTTTCACTATTTTAGGTTTCCTGGTGATTCCTTGAATGACTCATACTTTTTCCAAGTCCACATTGATCCCTTTGCTAGAAATTCTATGCCCCAAGACAATGCTTTCTTGGAACATTAGATGGCTCTTTACGAGTTAAACTTTAAGTTAGTCTCCACACATCTTTGAAGTACCTGCTCAAGATGGTACAAGGCTTGCTCGAATGTAGCACTATATGTAAGAAGTCATCCATGAAGACTTTTATTCCACTACCAATTTTTTTTTTTGAAAGATGCTAAGGACCAATCATTAAAATGTAGCAATGGTATTTCATAGGCCAAATTTCATCTTTCTATATGCAAAAGTCCCCCAAAGACTTGTGAATGTAGTTTTTATATGATCATTTGGTGCTATTTGGATTTGGTAATAAGTACTATAATCATACAAGAAATTGTAGTAGCAATGCCTTGCTATGGTATCCAGAAATTGGTCAAAAAATAACAACAGGAAGTGATCCTTATAAGTTGTCATGTTTAACAACCAAAAGTATATACATACCTACCATTTTAATCCATTTTTGGAAACAATAATGAGTGGGTTAACCCATTTGCTATCTGCAATTGAGTAGATGAACCTAACTTTTAGGAGTTGTTCAACCTCCTCTTTAACAACTTGCTTCAATTTGGGGTTCAACCTACACTGTAGCTACGTTTTTAGCTTGATGGAGGAATTTGTATAAATACGGTGTTGTCATATCCTTGGATCGATTCTTGTAAGCTCATGATATAACCAAGTAAAGACTATTGACCATTTTTTCACCACCTTTAACAACTTCTATTTTTGTGTAGAAGCAAGTTTGACATTGATGATTACCAACTTGCCATTATTGAGAAAGGCATATTCCATTGTTGCTAGTAAAGCCTTTAATTCAAAGGACTCTTATCTAAATTGATCAGGGATCTCCAACTATTCCCAATCCATTTCATTGTGTGTGTGGGAGAGTTGGTGATGAATTTGTTCCATTTCATCCATGTTTTCAATATAACCACTAGTGAGGCTCTCAACTAGTTCCATGCATATAGTGGATTCAATTTGGTCATCTATTATTAGCCACTGGGTAACTTCTTGTTTGGTGGTTGTTGCATACAAGCATCTTTGAATTTTTGTTGTTTTAGCACACTAATTGAATGCTCAGAATGATGTATCTTTGATTTTCTATAGTTTCTACATGCAATGACATCCTATGTCACTATATGTGATGCATGGAATCATTTTATTCTCAACTTTATCAAATTCATTTTCCTTGGAAATTTTCAAGGAAAGGTCTTGGATCCCCATCCTAGCATTAATTATACTTAGCCATGCCCTTCCCATGATGATAGGAAACTCCCACTTACAATCCCACATGAATTATAAGAAAATCAGTAGGATAATACCACCCTTAGACGGTGGTCACAATGTCCTCTGCTAGCCCTAGAGGGACAATGATGGACTGATTTTTCCATTTTAGTCTAATGTTAGTCTTTTTCAAAGAAGGTAGGTTCTAAGCCTTATACATTTCTTCGATAATTAGGTTGATCATAGAACTTGAGTCCAAGAGAACCTTGCATGGTTCATTTCCAACAATTTGTAAGTAAATGAGGGGACTTCCAAGATCAGATCATTTCCTAGGAAGGTGGCCAACCTTTATCTAGTCTATGACCACATAAATCAACATGAAAATGTGGATCTAGGGAGATTTTGTTTAACGAAACTCGATACAATTTTCAAAGGTAGAAGTAGTAGGGTTAGTAGCCATAGGTGTTTGCAAGGGTTTTGTGGAGCTATTAGTTTGAAAGAATAGCCTCTTACAAGGATTTGGTTCAAGACCACTCAAATGGTTATCCAACTGGAGATTTACCACCATCATGGCATTTCTCTACTATGGCTATGTGGAAATTTCATCCTACATGGATGAAGCAAGTGGCAAGGATGTGGTAGTTGGTTGTGATGCAAGAGTTGACAGGTACTACGAAGGATGAAAGGGAAAAGAAGACTCCCCCTTGGAGAAGGTGCTCTATAGTACTCTAGAGCGTAGTAGTGATAAGGGAAGGAGGCATGGCTAAAGGAGTCATGCAAGGATACAAGATGTTAGACATAGTATTTATAGAGATCAAGTTGCCTCTAGGGATACTGCTATCATGGTGGTGGCATCTCCCACAACTATGGATGTTGCCACTACTAATATTTCTCATGGGATTGAGGAGGTGCTCCACTCAGATAATACATTTTTTGGTGGAACTACTACTATTAGTTGCCCTATGGATAAGGCAATTACCTAAGTGCTTTCCACTTTGTTAATCTAGGATTTAATGTGTATACCCTAGATTGTTGCAGATGTGATACCACTGAGCAACACCTCTTAGGATGTTCATACTAGAAAATTTCACATTTTTCATCATTTGTTTCAGAATCTACAACCTCCTCAACTATTTTAGCCTTACCCTTGTTTCTATAATTACCTTATTCAACATCCTTTTTCTTCCTTCTTTCTTGAACACTACTCTCTTGGTCTATTCTTTCCTCTACAATTTGTAGAGCTATTTGGAACTTCTCATTCAAGGAGTTCCACATATTATCTAAATTAGCTAACATTTCAGTGATAGATTTTTGTATTGGCAAGGTTTTCTTTTGCACCACTTTATCAAGTAGTGCTTCCAGCTCAGCGTCATAGAAGCATACCTTCCTTTTCTGAATAAAGGATTCCCTATTATACTCTTCTATACTTTCATGCCTCTCCTTCTTCTTTAGCCACTTGATCTATCAGCCTTTGAATTTGATGGGCTTACATCTCAGAAAGTCTTCCTTGGGCACAGACCCCAAGGGTTTTCTTTATTTCGTTTCTGAGCCCATCTATGATATGATGAAGCTAATCCATTTGGGAGTGTCCATGGCTTGGGCATCGATGTAGAAGAGAACAATACTTGCCCATGGGTACATCCATGGATTCATGATTTCCTTACTTTCATCCTTGGATCTACCTCTACAAGTTGGACACTCAATAGTACATTTGGTATTTATCATTGAAAAGCTCCAACATAGTACTCCATTGGTGAATGGATTCTGGTTCTAATGACTAATTCTAGCTTTTAGCTTCCTTGATGAGTGTCCTTGGGAACAACTTCATTTTCTACCATTCATTGTCTATGTTCTATAAGGCACAGATTTCATGAAAGGCTTGGATATGATTCTATGGATATGAATTGTATCTCCCTTCAAACCTAGGGATATTATTCATATTCAACCTCTTGACTCAACTATTTTTCAAGTGCCTTGTTGGAATTTTCACTACCTCTAAAATGTCCAACATGTTTTAGGTAGCCAGCAAAGGCTTATCATAGTCATGATGATCACGGTGGCCCTTGTCATTGCCATGATGTCTATGATGAGTCATGCTATGTCTTCTTTCTTAATGATCTACCTTCCCTTGTGGTTGTCCTTGCCCCTATTCTCAATCATTCCAATGGTCATTTTTATCCTAATGATCATTTCCATCCTAATCCTGACAATTCCTACTTCTTTCCTAGCTCTTCTTCCTCCTATCAAAGTTTAAGAATGAGGATGAAGAGGATAATGAGGATGAAGAAGAAAGAGAACCAGCTGAATGATGCCTACTAGTTCTTCTCCTTTGGTCCCTACCTTGATTAGCTTTCTTTTCTTTTTCTTTTTCCTTGTACTTGTCATTATGCTTGTCCTTTGATGTTTGGCTCATATTTCTATCTCTTCAGATCCTATGGTCTTGAAAACCAATCTTTCCCTCACCCAAGTTGTCCATAGTTGACTACAACATGTGGTTAAGGGTCTACTCATCATAAAAAAGAGGAGAGCCTATGTATTAAAATTGGCCTAAAAAGAAGCCCTTGCCTTCTTTTTGCTACTATAAGACTAACTGGGTTTGGACCCTCTTACCCATAGAGACCTCATATCATGCCTCCATCTGTTGATCCTTCTTTCGTTGGGCATCATTAATAAGTATGGTCTTAGACCTGATATTTTGTGTTAAGTGTAGTGATACTCAGCCTAATGAGATTATTCATTAACATGATAGAAACAGCTCGGTCAAGAGGAAACACATTGTTGTCTTTTATATCCCTCCAGTGTAGCTGCTTGCCTTGATGCAAGATGAAAGTGAAATCTAGATTGTAGGGACCTGGATAGGTGTAAAAAACATGAAGTTGTTGGGGTATTTTTTTGGACCTCTTGTTATTGATTGAATACACCTGTAAATGGTGGATATTCATCCTTGCAAAAAGAATCCATGTCAGCTCTTGATAGAAATAGTGTGCTTGTTCTTATTTCCTTAATGATTTATGATGAACTGCGATATCGAGGTCACAATATCACATCCGTGATATAGGGTCCATGATATTAGAGCTCACCAAGTGATATCAAGCATCCAATGTTGGAACCCACCTCATCGCCTATAAAAAAGAGGCGAGCATGCTTAGTTTACATAGTTAGTCTTAGTCCCTTACCTAAACTCTTGTAGTTTTCCTTCCTCAAAGTTAGAATCATTTCTGAGTGCCTGCAGTAGGAGTCATAAAGTGAACGAATCTTCATTCGAGCATTGTGTACCTGAGCACACCTTGTAGCTAGAAATAAAGATGAACTTTGTGATAAACCTTGCAACATTCATAATAGCTTATTTAATGTTATTTATAGTTATTTAATGCTTTCATTAGTTAATTAATGTTCTCTCTCTCACCTTGTTAACTCTCCCAAGTAAGCACACTTAGTACAAACACTTCAAGCATGCGTGGAACACTTGGTAACCCAGTAACAATTAGCGTTTAGTAATCCCAGTAGTGTTGCACTAGTTTAGGATGTGTACAGCAAGTGGGAACAGATGCTGGTGTTAAGACTAGTTAGAGCATAGTCGATTAGTTAAATTAAATTAGTTACTTAATTAGTTCACTTCTCCCTTTGTAGCACTAGGACATAAAACATCAAAAAATATATAAAAATCATATACCTCAAGTTTACTTAACCATACAATCATACTATATAAGTAAGCTTGGGAAGATAATGATTGACTAACCCATCCAGGTTCTGTGAAGGTGCATAAGCACTTAGTCCTTAGAATTCAACTAGATCGGGCGTGTATGCTTGTATTCATATGGTTGGGCGTAGGGATACCTCGCCGTTCATCATTGGCACCATTGCTAGGGACTTTATTGTTTGTGCACTAGCTAGAACTTAGGAAATCTTCTCATCATTGGAACAAACCTTTAGGATTGGTTATCTTATAATTATTAAAACGAAAAGTATTACACTTTGAATAGATAATTATTATGTCTCCTTCTTCTTGCGAGAGTGTTTCACCACCTAGGTCCAATACAGGGAACAATCAGAGGCATAGTACACATGATAATTCGCCAATCCCCCAATAGTTTCATGTGGTATACGTTCATCCAAATGAGTATATACCAAACTTTACATTTATCCTCCACCAGGATGAACAACTATGTTGGCGTGATTTAGAAGGTAACATAGTGTTACCTCCCGATCACTCAGCCCTGATCATGCTTCTTCGTGCTCTCACATGAATTCGTATGCAACACTTATAGGTAGAGTACATCGTGCATGATCACAACTTAAGAGAGTAACAATCCATAGAGGCACAACGTCAAAGGGATCTACAATAGAAGAGATGTTATGAATCCATGAAGGGGTAGTTGTCTCAAAATGTCATCTATGTCATAGGTGAAAATGAGGCTGGTGAACCTGCCTTAGGAGGTCTTCCACAAAATGATGTTCCTCTCGTTGACTTCAATTAAGGGGTGGTGTATTTGAATCTTCACTCAACTATCCATAACCTAGATTCTGGTATCAATGAACACAAAGGGTCTGAAAAAGGAACACGAACACATGGCAAAGATGGACATTCTGATCATAACCGCAACTGAGGTCATGACTACCAAAGGGAGAGTAGTAGGCACTGTCATGGTACCATTCCTCCTCCTTCTTCACCTTCATCATCTCCTTCATCCTCTCCTTCAAGATCTAGATGCAGTCACAAGGGAAAAGACCCTAAGGATAATGGTAAGCGAAACAGGAATTACAGAAAAAGTAGCCAAGAAAGGGGACAAGGGCATTCTAGAGAAACTCATCATAAAAGGAGGGAGAGTAGGGAACAACATAGGCATCATAGACACCATAGACAGTACGATCACGATGAACCCCTACTCGCTATCTAAAGTATGCCAGATATAATTAAGGCTGTTAGAATGCCAACAAAGCATCAAAAAGATAGTAGGATCAAAAGATGGACATGAACAATATTCCATGATGTGAAGGGGGATACAATGCTGATCCTCAAAATCATATACAAGAATTTTATGATGCATGTGCCTTTCAAAACACAGAACACGAATGGTAAAATCTCAAGTTGTTTCCATGGACATTAATCAAAGAAGCAAAAAATTGGTACCAATCCTTAGAACTGGAGTGCATTCATCGATGGAGTACCATGTTATAACTATTCAATTATAAGTATCAAATGTACTCTTGAGTGTCCAACTTGCGAAAGCAAATCCAAGGATGAAAACAAGGAGGACATGAACGCTTGGATGCTCCCATGGGCTAATATTATACATTGTTACATTGTTGCTTAGGCCATCGTTACTCGCAAAGGGAATAACTACACCATCTCATAGATGGGCTTAGGCATGAAACATGAAGAACCCTTGGGACTTATGCCTAAGGCAGGCTACCTGAGCTTAGAGCCCATCAAGTACAAAGATTGTTGGAGCAAGTTGCTAAAGAGGAAGGTGAGTTAAGGAAAAGAGAAAGTGCGGAGGAATAAAACAGAGATCCTTCCCTCTGAAGGAAGGGAGTTAGATTTTGTGAGGATGAAGAAGAGTCACCACTTGAAGAGATGGTGAATAGGAAAACTTTTCCCATTCAAAAACTTGCATCAGAAGTATCAGCAAAGTTGGATCAAATAAGGGAGAAATCCTTCCCTTCGAAGAAAGGGAGTTAGATTCTGTGAGGATGAAGAAGAGTCACCACTTAAAGAGATGGTGAATAGGAAAACTTTTCCCATTCAAAAACTTACATCAAAGTATCCACAAAGGTGGACCAAATGTGGGACTCCCTAGATAATAGGTTTCAAACCGTTTTCAAAATAGTAGAGGAGTCTAGGGAACCAGGTAGTGACCGAGAAAGGAGGAAAAAGAAAGAAACTGAATATGCATGTAACAAAGGTAAGGGAAAAGTCTCCATCATCGAAGAGGTTGTGGATTCAAATACAAACAATGATGGTGGATGTGAGATATGCCAATATGACCATCCTAAGGGATGTTGTCTTGTAATCTCACATCTGCAGGAGTTTGGAGTGTATGCACTCAACACATAATTAAATAGAAGGAAAGCACCCTGAAGGTTACCTTATCCCCAAGGTAACCTAAAACAGTTCCATCAACCCTTGACGTATTACCCAAGTGGAACTCCACCACAACCAAATGAGTAATACCAATAGTGGCAACACCCACAATCATGGGGAATGCCGCCAGCACCACATCAACAATACCCATACTATCAACCTAATCCATATGGATACTAAGTGCAATAGTTGATCTCTCCATGTGACTCTACTGGTCATGTCACTCCCCAGCCTCACTACCGAGCCCATGAGTATTATAGAACTTCTTATCCTAGGGGTGATGTTCCACAAACATACTATCCTTCTCATCCAGCTGCATCTCTTCCACCCTTAACTCCATTACCACCTGCTCCAGCCATGCAGGGTGAGCTCCTTGCCCAGCCGCAGCAGTGTAATGCTACAAGGGCTATTAATCCTCATCCTATTGTTGGTTTGGACAACCGTGTTAAGAAGATATCTTTCTTTAGGACCTACAATCCAACCAAGTCCTTGCAGTCACAAGCGGCTAACTCTCCAAAGGCCTCACCATCATTTGAAACTTTGAAACTCCTTTCAAACCAAAGGTCACATGCAATGCACACAGTCATGTTGACGCATGCCATTACCGATTGGATTAAGGCTGGCCACCTTCCTAGGAAATTTTATGATCCTAGAAACCCTCTTATATATCTACAAATCGCTGGGAATGAACCTTGCAAAAATATTTTGGATTCAGGTTCTTGTGTCAACGTAATCCCTCAAGAAATATATAAAGCCTAGAAGTTGCCTCCACCGAAAAAGAGTAACATAAGTTTAGAGCTGGTTGACCAATCCATCACTGTCCCATTAGGACTAGTGGAGGACATTGTCACCACTATTTGTGGATGGTCATATCCAGCCGACTTCCTGGTGATTCAAGCTAACAACGGAAAGGGGAACTTCCCAATCATAATGGGAAGAGCATGGATAAGCATAATTGATGCATGCCTAGGAATACGTGATCTTTCCCTAGAGATATCAAAGGAAAATACATTTGGAAAGATCAAGAAAAACAAAGTTTTGTGCATCACATATAGTGACACAGGGTGTAATTGCGTGCAGAATTCCTAGTTCATACAACGTTTAACATTGCCTACATGCAACCAATGTGCACAAGTAACTAACATACAAAGATGCATGTATGCAGTAGCCACAAGACAAGAAGGCACCCAGTGGCTGATAATTGACCAAGTGAGTAATTCAACTATATGCATGGAACCAACGGAGGGTTTGACTTGCGCTTACATCGAAAGCATAGACACATTAGATCAATTTCATTGCCAATTTCCAAGTCTTGACATTGAAAATATCAATTGGGGGAAGTTGGAAATCCCTAGTAACTTTAAGCAAGAGCCCCTTAAGTTAAAACTATTGCCCGCCAGTATGGAGTATACATTTCTCAAAAATGAAAAATCGGTAATTATTAATGCTAAGCTTGCTCCTCAACAAAAAGCGAGACTGCTAAAAATGATGAACAAATGGTCAAAAGCCTCTGCTTGGTCATATCCCAAATTAACTGGAATAGACCCTAGGATATGCCAACATAGAATTTACATTGACCCCTCCATGAAGCCTCAGCAACAACCATAGAGATGATTAAACCCAAAGCTGAAGCAAGTGGTTAAAGAAGAAATTGAACAACTTCTAAAAGCTAGGTTCATCTACCCCATTGCTAATAGAGAATGGGTTAGTTCATTAGTTATTGTGCCCAAAAAGGGAGGTAAATGGAGGGTGTGTATAGAATTTAGGCTACTAAACATGGCAACATTCAAAGACCACTTTCCATTGCCATTCATCGACCAAGTCTTAGACACCATTGTAGGGCATCATTACTATAGTTTTCTAGATGGATACAGTGGATACAACCAAATCCAAATAGCACCATAAGACCAAGACAATACCACATTCACAAGTCCTTGGGGGACATTTGCATACAAACAGATGTCGTTTGGCTTGTGTAATGCCCCTACAAAATTTCAACATTTGGTTCTAAGTATCTTTTAGTAGCAAATAGCGAATGATGTAAAGGTCTTCATGGACGATTTCTCCACCTACAGAGTGAACTTCGATCAAGCATTAGAGTGATTAGAGAAAGTACTAAAACAATGTGTTGAAACCAATTTAAGGCTCAACTAGCAAAAAATCCATTTAATGGTCCAAGAAGGCATAGTATTAGGGCATAAGATTTCACAAATAGGGATAGAGGTAGACCCCGAAAAGATTAAAGTCATCCAAGGAATCACGCGTCAACTTGAAACTATAAAAGACATCTAATCATTCCTTGGACACACTAGCTATTATAGAAGATTCATTGAGAACTTTTCAAAGGTTGCAAAACCATTGGTTGAACTAACGAAAAAGGATGTACCCTTTGACTAGACTAGGGAATGTGAACTAGCTTTCGAAACCTTGAAGCAGAAGCTTGTAGAAACACCTATTCTACAAGCTCCTGACTAGTCCAGTCCATTCCACAGAATTACTGACACATCCAACTATGCTCTAGGAGCCACACTTACATAGTTAGATGACTAGGAACAACCCTATTACATTCACTATGCAAGTCGAAGTATTATTGGTGCATAACTTAACTACACCACAATGGAAAAGGAATTAATGGCTGTGGTGTTTGCACTAGATAAGTTTAGGCACTATGTATTGGGCTATAAGGTATTTGTACACATAGACCATAGTGCAATTCAGTTCTAATGGGATGCAATATCGCATGGGCCACGATGTTGCATACGCGATATCGCGTCTTCCTTGTGATATCGCATACGCGATATCGTAGTCCACTGCAATGTCTATAAATAAGAAGTGGCTCTCCCTTGTTTATCATGCTAGAATAGTTTTAGAAGTAGTGAAGCTCTGGCAGTTTGATCCCTCCAGAGATAGATTATTTTTCTCGTGTCTACCCGCAGTGTGGTGAATGTAATTGTACAACATTCTTTATTTGAGTATGACGTACTTGGACGCGCACATGACCAGTAATAAAGATCAAGATTACTTCATCATTGTAGCATTCACTTTCTTTATTTAATTGTTATTTGTTTATTTAATTATTATTTACTACTTTTTCCTCTCACCCTTATCTCTTAGTAACGCGCAATGAGTATGACTTGATTACGAGCATTTAAGTGTGACTACTTGGTATCCCAGTGGCGTACCTAGGATCTGCGCTTGGTAATCCCGGTGGTAGTTGTGCATGAAGTCCAAGATGTGTACGATTGATCAAGGAATCGGCTGCTCATCGTAGTTAGGCTAGATTAGACTCTCTTACCCTTTCCCCCTAGCTTAGCTTAGTTAATATTATTTTCCACTGCCTTTAGGAGTAGCGTTAGATTAGGAACACATCAAACACCTCACTCTAGACTAAACCATATGTGCCAAATATAATACTAGTCTAGGTGGGAAGACAACGAACTGCAACCTAAGGATAACTGTCTAGGTGCCACAACTAGTTCGTCTGTGGAGTTCAACCAGATTGCGCATGAGAACGCTCGTATTCGTATGGTTAATTGTAGGGGTACCTCGCTACTCATCATAGGCACCGTTGCTGGGGATGGTGCTAGCTATCTAGATTAGTTATATCATACAAGGTCGTTGTATAGGAATTAATGATATATCTTTTAAGAAGAATTAATTATAAAAAGTCACATACGAATTCACACACAGCTTTTCAACAATGCCTCTTCTATAAGATAATAATAATGGCACACTTAGTGAGGAAGTTCATTGGAGAACCAACAAACTAGATAATGATGAAGATTGGAGTACACAACCTGAAGTGGGGGTTTCTTATAAACATGAATGAAAACAACGTCATCCCAACAGACGAAAGCATAACTTACCCGATGACGATGAGCCCCCACTAGCCACTACAAGCCTAACGCAAATACAAGAGGCTGTTCGAATCTCACGTGGGCATCATAAAGAGAGTCGTATACCCAGGCTCGATTTACACAACTTTCCTACATTTTCAGGAGGCTATGACTTAGATCTGCATCAAAATTTACAAGCCTTCTACAATGCCTGCACATGGAATAATATTGATAACGGGTGGCAAAAAATTAAGCTCTTTCCTATGCAACTCATTGACCAAGCAAAAGTATGGTATAGATCGTTAAAACCAAATTCAGTACAACGCTGGTCAACAATGGTAGAAGTCTTTAACGAAAAATATCAAACCTACGCAAGAGTGTCAGCCTTGAGGAAACAAATCCAAGAATGGAAACAAGCAAAACATGAACCCTTGGACATGGGCTTAGAAAGATATTATGCACTATTACACAACTGTCCAGGCCATGCATTTTTTGAGGAAAGGCTAATGTACCATATCATTGATGGGCTACGTAATGAAACAAGAGAGACCTTAGGAGTGTATGCCCAAGCTCAACTATACGATCTACAAACCCATCAAATCCAAGAGCTTATTAAGCGGGTAGCAAAAGAAGAAGGAGAATTGGCTACATGGGAGAGTGTTGAAAAACATCAACGAGACCAAAATATTAACTCAACAAAGGTCCAGGATCATAACAAGGAGAGATCAACAAATCTCAAGGTGGAAACATCATCTTTGCCAATACAACAAT
>MNCI01037377.1:597411-714246 GCA_015680685.1 Gnetum montanum
AGTCGTGGGGGAGGGGCACACGTCGAATAGTGCATAAATGTTTTGAAATTCCTCATCACCCAAAGGACATTATTAAGGATAATTAGTTATAAAATAAAGAATAAAATGTGTCAAAAACAATTTCATCCCCTTAGCTATACTAGAAAATTAAATTGGAAAACCACCTAAGTCACAAGACCCATTATTACAATTTTTAGGCACGATCACACATTATAACATAAGATCTTTAATTAAGGTAAGCAGTAAGGTATAACTTGACTTTAAAAACAACCTTACTAACACTTGACTCGTGTGATTGTAGATGGCCCCAAAACATGCACAGCATGAGGGTCCTATTCAAGGTGGAACGAAACGATCTCAGAGAGGTCGAAGACAAGGCCCTACCAGACAACATACAAAACAGGAGGTGCAATCATTCAGCATCCATCAAGATGAACCTCCTACCAGATGGTCCGAGCAGGTAGAAGGAGGAGCTGCTGCTACGCCTAAACTAGGACAACAACTCACATTGCCCCTAGAATGTGTTTAGGCTATCAATGAGAAGTCCACATTCACTGCAATGATTGTGGAGTTAAACTTTGAATCTTTTGCAGAGTTCGCTCCTGAGGCTATTAGGGATCACCTCAAAGGATCTCCCTTATGGCCTATCCTCTCTGAAAGTGGTGCCTGGTACTTAGGTGAAACGTACCAGTTCTGGCATAATAGGGAGCAAAGCACCATGGTCAACATTTGTGGCGTGAAAGTTGATTTCTCTGCACAGGCTATTTCAAAAGTGTTAAACCTTCCAAATTTAGGGCCCCACATTGCTCGGTTATCCACCTGTTCAGACCCCAATGTGTGAAAGGATTGGTTAAAAAAGGCTTATGGCAGAGACAGAGCATTTGGAGAATTGATGACGAAAGAGAGAGTTTATTTCAAAATCGAAACATATCATCTCTTCCCCACAAAAGGCTTAAAAAGAATATCGACGTATGTGGCAAGAGGATGTGCAGTGTTGATGGGAAAGGTTAACGCTAATCTTCCCCATCTATATTTGACGAAGATCCTAAGGCGATTTGAAGAACGGCAGTCAAGGAAGATGGTGCTACCCTTCCCCTATCTTATCAGAAAACTATGTGAATGGGCTGGTATTAGGGGGTACACTAATGATGTCCTTCGAAAAGCCCAGAATGCTTCTTACGTCAAATTACTAAAGGCGCCAACTCCAAGAAAGAGCACTGGCGAAGAGCTGAGACCAGATGAAGAAGAAGAATAGATGACTGGACCACCTACAACTCAACTTACAAGACCCAGTCATCCTCCAGCCACAGGTCCCAGCCAACAATAAGAAGCAAGGCCCAACACAGGCCAGGGTCAACCGTCGCCACCGCAAGACTACAGACCGTCAATGAGCCATCTTAGGGCCATCGCTGAGATGGTCAGTTGGGGAAGTCGTGATGATGTAAACCTCTTCCATGTCATCAATGATGCCAATTAGCCTACAATTTTAGTAGATCGCACAAGGGGCGAATTATCAATTCAAACAGGAGGAGGGGAAAGTAGATGGTTACAACAGATCTCAATTAACGCGGCATCCTTTTAGATGCAGTTAGAGATTGGTGAAGGGGCCACTGTGGTGGTCATGCAACACTAGAATTTCATGGGAGCTGCTGAAGTGGTCACTGACCACATCAAGGAATCCTTTAATGTACCTTTTGTGCCACCGGAAGATCTCTTAGGAGCACGGGATGCTCAAACTCTTGTCGAGACCTCAATGACTCCTACGGAACATGAGGATGTACTTGACAGATTGCTTCAAACAGGACAAGTAATGACGTCTCTGTTTGACATCTATCAAGATGTCACAACAATTCAATCAGACCTCATTTCCACAAAGGGAAAACTGGTCATATCCGAAGTAAGGGTCGAGCATGTTGAAGCTGAAGTGCAGAAATTACAAGAGCAGCTCGTGGCATTACAAGCAGCACAGCGGGATCCTCTACAATTTGTTCTCGCATACTAGCTAGAAAATTTTAGAATGGGGCAACTAACAAAATTAATAGCAGAGAATAAGAAGGTGGTAGAAGAAAAAGAGACGGCTATTTGGGATACCTCCACATCACAGGTGCAAACCCATGCGCATCTTAAGGTACTCAAGGCCTTATAGGAAGAGAACAAGCAATTGGTTGTAGATAATCTTCAGTTGACCATTGTAGAGAAACAAAATAACGTTCTCGATGAACACTTTCATCAACTACGAAAACAATTTATTCGGGTCAACCGAGATGTAAGCCGTTTAGCCAAAGAGAATCGAACCCTCTTAATGGAGGAGGTACACGCTATTCGACAAAAATCAGCAATAGAGATAAGCGCATGGTAGAATGAGGCTAAATGACACGAGAAGCTAAAGGAGCATTTCCGTGATCAGGTGGGGATGTACAAACAAATCTTGGAGAAGGAGATCCATATGGCCAAGGATCAAATTAACACTATCAGTGCTCAACACACTGATTGGAAGGCCATATTGGACACTTACGCCTTCGCCCACAAAGCAGAAGTTAAAAACCAGGACCTACAGATCCAAGACTTGATAGAATACATGGAGTTGGCAAACCTTAGATATGCCAACCTTACCATGTTAACAGTAGGGTACCCGAGGTCAGAGCTCAAGAAGCAAGTAGCTTCCACCCACATCAAATATGAAGTAGAATTTGCAGAGTGCAAGAAGCTGGCTGAGAAACTAGATGTTGCAAATTCTGAACTTGAGGTGGTAAAGGCAAGCTACCAAGGACAAAAAGATGTTGCAACCGACTTGGCTCGACAACTAACAAATCTTCGTGAATACAAGGACAAAGCTAAAGCCTATGAAGAGGAACGACAGGTGTTCACGGTGTGGTATGTCAAGGCCAACCAGATGTTCCCGTAACTACCCTGTCCGTGGGAGGTGCCGACTCCATCAAACATCGGAACACTTGCATGGATGGCACAAGACCCTTGGACTGAAGAGGAGAAGCTCTAGGCCATACTTCAACGCCATCAAGCTTCAAAGCCTGGAGCACATGACAAAGGGAAAACGCCCATGGAGGATCCACCGCCACCAGAAACTACATGAGTTCCCATTTTTTGTAGTTGTAGTATTTTTCTATGTTGTGTCTTCCCACACTATGGCATTATTCCATTTCTTTTTTTTTCTAGTTAATAATCCCATACCTATCCACTGTGTAATCAATGGAGCTTGTTCTCTTTGTAACTAGAGGACGAGTTTTTATTTAGTCTTGGGGGTATGATGGGACGCGATATCGCATGGGCCACAATATCCCGTACGCGATATCGTGTCCGTCGCTATATTGCATCCCCCGCGATATCGCATATGCGATATCACAGTCCACCACAATGTCTATAAATAAGAAGTGGCTCTTCCTTATTTATCATGCTAGAATAGTTTTAGAAGTAGCGAAGCTCTGGCAGTTTGATCCCTCCAGAGATAGATTATTTTTCCTATGTCTGCCCGCAGTGTGGTGAATGTAATTGTACGACATTCTTTATTCGAGTGTGACGTACTTGGACGTGCACATGACCAGCAATAAAGATCGAGATTACTTCATCATTGCAGCATTCACTTTCTTTATTTAATTTTTATTTGTTTATTTAATTGTTATTTACTACTTTTTCCTCTCATCCTTATCTCTTAGTAACATGGAATGAGTACGACTTGATTACAAGCATTTAAGTGTGACTACTTGGTATCCCAATGGCGTACCTAGGATCTGCGCTTGGTAATCCCAATGGTAGTTGTGCATGAAGTCCAAGATGTGTACAGTTGATCAAGGAATCGACTGCTCATTGCACTTAGGCTAGATTAGACTCTCTTACCCTTTCCCCCCTAGCTTAGCTTAGTTAATATTATTTTCCACTGCCTTCAGGAGTAGTGTTAGATTAGGAACACATCATACACCTCACTCTGGACTAAACCATATGTGACAAATATAATACTAGTCTAGGTGGGAAGACAGTGAACTGCGACCTAAGGATAACTATCTAGGTGCCACAACTAGTCCTTCTGCGAAGTTCGACCGGATCGCACGTGAGAACACTCGTATTCATATGGTTGAGTGTAGGGGTACCTCGCCACTCATTAGGTTCCTACTGATTAAATCAACGATGAGCCCTCACATCATACAATGGCTCGTAATCTTACAAGAGTTCGATCTTACGATGATAGTTCATAAAGACATTGAGAACATTGTTGCTAATCATTTATCTCAGTTAAGATGTGACAACAAAGAGGATGAATATTTGCTTTTTGATCACTTTTTTGATAAATTCCTCTTTGCAAGTGTAGTAAATAATCAATTAACCACAGAGACAAATTGGTATAGTAGCATTCTTAGCTATCTCCTTACACATGAAACACCACAAGAGTTAGACATTAAAAAGAAACAACAGTTTCTACACCAAGCCAAGTATTTCATGGAAATCAACAAGCATCTTTATAAGGTATGCTCTGATGGCTTAGTTCAATGGGATGTTCCCAATGTAGATTAATTATGAGTTCTCCAAGATGCTCATGAGGGTCCTTGTGGGGGTCATTATGCTAGGAGACAAACAGCCATTAAAATCTTGCTTGCAGGATATTATTGGCCTACATTGTTCTAGGATGCTCATCATTTCATCCAATCTTGTAATGCTGCCAACATGATGGGGGAATGACTACTAGAATGGAGGGTCCACAATAATGGATTCAACCTTTATAACCCTTCGATATATGGGAAATTGATTTTATGGGGCCTATCACACCAATGTCCAATGAAAAAGCCTACATTGTTGTTGTTGTTGACTATTTCACAAAGTGGGCAAAATCAATCGCTATTATGGATTGTACATCATCTACGTTTGCACAATTTTTTCAACAACAAATCGTTAACAGGTTTGGTATGCCTCATGCACTTATTTCTAACAATGGTACACACTTTACAGGTGCAACTTTTTGAAAGTTGATGCAACACTTAGAAGTGGAACACAAGTTGACTACAACATATCACCCTCAAGCGAATGGTCAAGCTAAAGTCACCAATAGGGAGATTATGAAAATATTGACATGAAAAATTAGCAAATATAGGCAAGACTGGAGCACCAAACTGAATAACGCTCTTTGGCCATACCGCTCCACATGGAAACTCCCTATAGGCGACTCTCCCTATGAGTTAGTGTACGGTAAACTTCCAATGCTTCCTATTCAAGCTGAGCTCCATACACTATCTACAACATGTGATCTCAACCTTGACCTCAATCTAGCACAAAAAGAACAATTAATGAACCTTAACATACTAGATGAGAACTGACTAGTCACCCTATCATCTAATGAATTGCACAAGGCCTTTAATAAACAATATCATAACCTGAAAATTAGAAAAGTTACATACCAACCAGGAGATAAGGTTCTTTATTGGAACCCCAGACATGTGCCACAATGCACAAAATTTCAAATGCTATGGGAAGGACCTTATATTATTCATGCAACTTTTCCTTTAGGGGCCATGATGATTTACAAACCTGAGAACCCATATAAGAAATTTTTGGTTAACAGCTAACAAACCAAACCTTTCCATGAGCCTAGAATAGCTAGTACCAATACTACCTCTATTGGTGGACAACCTTGCTCATTATTTCAGATCTCCTCCTTCCAACTCAATTGTGGGGGAGATGGCCACCAATGCTAACCATTCTAAGCCCTCATCTCTTTTGTATTTTTGTTTTACACCTTTTTGTTTTACACCATCATTCACATTTTTTATTATTTCTTTATTTGATTTACTTTCATTCATCATACAATAATTGCTCATGATGGTGGATTGTACTATAATGATGTTGATTGCTAATGTTTGGTTTTTACCTTTGACTTTTGATGTTGACACTAAGATATGGTTCTTTTGATAAAATAGGCAATGAGTTCACGTCATTCATTCATCCATTCAACTCTGTGGTCTCCCTTTGCTTTGGAACTGTACTATCCCTTTTTCTAAATGAACTTATTAATGAATTGGTGGCTAGGTATTCTTCAAACCAAGGAAGGGCTCAATGGTTAAAAAGGGTGTACTTCAAGGGGATTCGACGCACTTGTGCTAGCTATTCTCTTGGGCACTTGGATATTTCTACAATTCTGCTGATGACTAAACATCAGGAAGTCGAATGAATCAAATAAGTCTTTGCATGGTGTGGTTCTCATGATAAAAAAAAAAGAAAGAAGAAAAAATAAGAGAAAAAAATTGGTAATAATTCAGATATAATAACGAAATATGGGCTACAAGCACTGGTTATGGCATTAGAAGGACATGTTACCCATGCCTAAAGGTTCCCTCTATCTAAGGCCCTTTCTCACTTCCTACTGCTCTATCTTTCTCTCCTTGGAATGGTGGTGACTTGATGGAAGCATTCCTATTGCTTCAAGAGGATGGGTTGGTCAATTATGTTAATGCAAGGTCATTGGATGTGGTTGATTTGAATCTAGATTTGGAATGAATTCTATTCAGTCACCTGAACCATATAATACACACGAGACTTTACACAATAGTGCTCTTGGGATTCCATTCCATTTTGTCTTCTCCTTCCATTCTTCCCATATTCCACCTCATTGCTGGTTTTCTGATTAGTCAATATCTTGGTTGAGGCATTGTTCGTCTTTGGTAACTTCTTGTGGATAAAGTTCTTAACCATTGTTCCATACATCATTCCTAGAGCCTACGAACTCTTTGGTTTGCAAGTCTGTAAGGGCATAAAAGGCATGAGCTTGCTTTGGGAAGGACCCATTGGCATTCCTTTTTGGTGTAGTTATTAAGTTTTTTCCTTTCAACATTGTTTACAATCAGCCATTTCTCATTTCATCCCCATCCATGACATCCATTTTATTGGTTTCACCATTATTATTTCTCTCATCTTTCTTGTTCCTTCAGTTTTTCCATCTTATTACTACTGGAGGTTTGCTATTAGTTGTGGGGGCCCTATCACAAATTTTTCCATTCCATACCTATCTTACCCCTATACCTTGGGTAGTTATCAATCATAAACCTCTAACCTAGTATTTGCCATACCACAACCCAACCAAGGTACTTCATATCGAGGCAAGGTATCAACTACATTGTACCTTATCTATCCTTGCTAATTCATAATTATGTTGTGTGTGCAGATGGTGATCACATGAACAATGGATTGGGATAGAAGGGGAGCACTCAAGATGGATTGAAGTTGAAGCCTTTACACAAGGAACAAGTTTGGACATGTGGCTATGGATGAAAAACGAAGTGCACAATTTCGACATCGGCAACAACGTACCTCATTTTCTTTTTTTTCTCTCTCTCTCTCTTCAAGCTATCAAATGAAGGCCTGGATATCATCTATGTACAGTGTTCACCACAATGGGCATGAACACCAATGCTGTAATATATTTGTCGATCCGTTCCCTGGGCACTTTGAGTCTGTCATCCCATGTCACCGTCAGTTGTTATTCAATCAATAATCTCATACCTTCCCAATATTTTGTAAGGAACTCGAGGACGACTTTTCATTTAGTTGTGGGGGTATGATGAACCGCAATATGAGGTCCGCGATATCGGAGCTCACCAAGAAATATCAGGCATCCGATGTTAGGACCTGCCTCATCGCCTATAAATAAGAGGCGGGCATGCTTGGTTTGCATAGTTAGTCTTAGTCCCTTACTCGAACTCTTGTAGTTTTCTTTCCTTAGAGTTAGAATCATTTTTGAGTACCCATAGTAGGAGTCATAAAGTGAACGGATCTTTATTCGAGCATTCTATACCTGAGCACACCTTGTGGCTGGAAATAAAGACGAACTTTGTGATAAACCTTGTAGCATTCAAAATAGCTTATTTAATGTTATTTACAGTCATTCAATGCTTTCCTTAGTTAATTAATGTTCTCTCTCTCACCTTGTTAACTCTCCCAAGTAAGCACACTCAGTACGACCACTTTGAGCATGCATGGAACACTTGGTAACCTAGTAACGATTAGCATTTGGTAATCCCAGTAGTGTTGCACTGGTTCAGGATGTGCAAGGAAAGTGGGAATGGATGCTGGTATTAGGACTAGTTAGAGCATAGTCGATTAGTTAAATTAAATTAGTTACTTAATTAGTTCACTTCTCCCTTTGTAGCACTAGAACATAAAACATCAAAAAATATATAAAAATCATATACCTCAAGTTTACTTAACCATACAATCGCATTATACAAGTAAGCTTGGGAAGACAACGATTGACTAACCCGTCTAGGTTCTGTGAAGGCGCATAAGCACTTAGTCCTTGGAATTCAACCGGATCGTGCATGCACACTCGTATTCATATGGTTGAGCGTAGGGATACCTTGCTGCTCATCAATTTATCATTGATTAGTCCTTACAACATCTTTGTATAATGTCATAGTCTTTTTCTACTTAGCGCACTTAGCTAAACTAAATACCTAGAAACAATGCCAATGATGAGCAATGAGTATCCCCTATGCCTGACCATACAAATCACAAGCATGCATTAGCAATTCAGTTGAATTTCATGGACTTAGTTCCCAAGTTTGCCCATAGTCAAAGATTGTGAACCAAAGGGTCATGTGATCGTTGTCTTCCTAGCTCACACTTATGTGTGCTTTACATATGGTTAAGTATAAGTTAAGACATAAGATATGTATTTATATTTATATTTTTATCTTAAGTCCTATGTGGAAAGATGAATACTTGATGATTAACTATTTTAATTACCTAATTATTCTAAAGGCTAACTATCCTAACAAAAGTAGTCATTTCCACTTTTTGTACACATCCTAAACTAATATTAACACTACTGGGTTACCAAGTGACAATTACTAGGTGTACCAAATGGCCACTATTAGGATTACCAAGTGTTGTATTTATGGTCGAAACGATCTTACTTATGTTTTTATGGTAAAATGCATCAAGTCCTTAAGACAAGAAAAAGTGTGAAATAAAAAAGATTAAACTATATAAGTGTTGCAATGAATGTCAGAAATCTCATCTTTATTGTTGTTCACATCATCAAAGTGTTTAGGTACATGATGCTCAAAAAAAGATCCATACAATCTCTTTGATTCACCTTGCAAACACTCAGAGAAAAATATTCCAACTATAGGAAAAGTAAACTACAAGAGCTCTGCTACACTATGGACTTAATGTACCATAAATGTGGTTGGTGCATGCATTTATATAGGCTTAACAACGTCAACCATGTATCAAGTAGGATACATTGATGCATGCCTATCGTTGTTGTAGCTAGTGTAATGTCACTTCATCAGTATACAATATATTTTCAAAACTAAATGTCACCATGAAAGTTCTCATCTAAATCAAAAGGATAAGTTTTAACTTCTTAATAAGATGTTTGATTAAACACTTTTATTATTATTTATGAGGTGTGAAACTGAACCATATTTACCATGAAGACATGTAGTAAAGAACTTTAAGTAGAATATAACTTAAGCATCAACGCCAACTTCGAACCTGTTGCTTGCATGAAATGCCTTTTTGGCATTGTGTCCGTAATAAATAGCTAAGATTTTAGGTGAAGATGGATGTTACGTGAATTTTGAAGATAGTATTGGACAATGACGTGCATTTTGAAGATAGTAATGGACAATGTGAAGCATTGCTTAGAAACGTTATCTTATTCGAAGCCTTGCCCTCTCTGCTAAACAGCCGTCAAACAGCAACTTGTATTGTTTAGTAGAGTAAAAAAATTTTCCTCGCCAAGTTTTGGAGACCAACTAATAATTAAAGCGTGAGAATGACCTTGTAAAAAAAGCATATTGTATATGTATGGACCGCCCGCTCCCTGCGGAAAACGATGGCAAAGTAGGAATATCACTACCACCAACTACTACTACTACTTGGTGAAATCGACACAGATCAGATAACCGAAAACATTAAAAATCCTGATTCTGTATACATAACATACATACATACATACATGAATCCAAAACAATGGACGAACAGGAAAAGCTCTGCTGAACGACTCTTTCCGCGCTCTCAAAATCCACTGTGTCGTCTAAAATCTTTGCAATCATGCGACACGTATGGTATGCTACATTGAAAGATACTTGTGGGAAAACAAAAAAAAGCAGACGGCGAAGTCCCAAACCGAGAACAAGTAGAGGATGAAGGAGGAGGAGGAGGACCACGTAGCATAACAAACAGGCGGCTTGAAAGGGGAATGAAGGTAAAAACAAGCAAACAAATAAAAAAAAGCAAACAAACAAACTAAGCAGTGCCATTGGCGGTGGCCACTTTGTGGGAATGGTTGCTTTCACCCACATCCTGCGCGCAGGGTTTTGCAGCCACTCTCATGGGCGAAGAAGAAACATTAATATTATTATTATTATTACTATTAGTAATAGTGCCGCTATTCACACGCAGGCGATAGCGATTCACCAATTTGGTCCGCGACAGATAATGATAACGGAGCACATCGTACTGACGAACCCCATTAACTTGGAAACCATGATCCTGACCATGTTCGTGTTCAGTAGCAGCAGCAGCAGCAGTGTCATGGTGAGTCTGAATCTCAGTCTCAGTCTGAGTCTGAGTCTGAGTTTGAGCTTGAGCATCAGTAATGGCGGAGGCATTGCTGCAACTGTTAGTGCTGCTGCTGCTGCTGTTGTTATCTGTCATGTGTTGCAGGGGCTCCAGAATATGGACGACGTCCTTGATGAGGGGCCTGGATTTGGGGTTGTGGCTGGTGCAGGCATATGCCACAGTCGCCGCTTTGAGGGCGGCCTTTACGCAGAAATGGGTGTCCAGTCGCAGTCTGGGATCCATTATTCTCATGAGCTTGCGCTTGTCGTTGAGGCAAGGACGCGCCCAGTCTGCCAGGCTTTGCTCTCGCGTCGGCCTGCTTTTGTCCAGCGACCGCCTCCCACTCAGAAGTTCCAGCAGCACCACCCCGAAACTGTATACATCACTCCTTGCTGTCAAGTGCCCTGCTCACCCCCACCAAATACCAAGATCATCAATCATGTTCAACATTCCGCTGCCGAGACTGACTTTATGATATTACAAAGGAAAAATTTAACGCCCAGCATATTCTTTTGAGCCGCACAATCTTTTCAGGTATTCCGAACCTGATTCTAAAGGTCAACCGACGATTCCGGGGTCTTGGTAATCCTTAAATTGCTCGTAGAAAAGCGATCACTCCGTGAAGAAATGTCCAGGAGAGATCTAAGCACCGCAGAAGAGGAATCTACCCAGGGCAAAAATGTGGCAGCAAAAAAGATGTCTAATAATTCGAAATGCCTTTAAAGATGAAGATGCGATGATAAAGGGTGAACATCATTGGAGGCATATGTCCTCGGCCTGGCTGTATGGATTGGGCTCGATCATGGATACATTCCGAAAGTTTGAAGATTCTAAAGATTTCAAGGTTCTACTGTGCGTGTGTTCTTTGGTGCAGATGAAAAAGATATATATGTTTGAATACGACGATGGCGGGGAGATGAGATACTGTAATAGTAAGTAGCGGTACCTGTCATGACATATTCAGGGGCGGCATAGCCGTAGGTGCCCATGACTCGGGTGGAGACATGGGTGTCGTCGCCCTCAGGCCCGTCTTTGGCCAGTCCAAAATCAGAGAGCTTCGCCATATAGTCCTGTTAAAACAAGCAACCGTTATCTTAAATGATGAGAGGCTTCCATTACACTGGTGCAGCAGGAATACGATCCTAGCGTGGGATTTTGATTTTTGTGCTTACGGAATCTAGCAATATATTGGAGGTCTTGAAATCTCGATAGATGACAGGCTTTTGAGCTCCGTGGAGAAACGCCAGACCTTTGGCTGCGCCATAAGCTATTTTCATCCTTGCAGCCCAGGGCAAGGGTACCGACATCTCTGCAACAAAATCCCACAGCCCCTGTATTAGCGAACAATCCTCTTGCCATGCTGAACAAATTTGGTCAAATTCAAGTGCAGGTTAAACATCTCTTCCATCTAAAATATCTTGAGCCCAAATTTAAGGTGTGGGCAATTTAAATGTTAAAGAAAATTTTTTCTTCACTGAAATTGGATATCTTGGGTTGAAACCACGGCAATCTGGAGCTGCCAGAGCCGAATGTAAACAGAAGGCAATTGGAATATAATTACGGTATCTGGAATACAATGGTTCTTCAGTAAATTTAACTGCTCGTCAACTTAACGAAACAATTTTGAAACTAATAATTGTATATCTGGTTCAATTTCAGAATTCCTTTTACTAAATTATTACATAAAGTTACAAAATTAAGCAAAACAAAAACCATACATACTTCGGAAGAGGTGATGCTCGAGGCTGCCTCGGGACATATACTCGTAAACAAGAACGCGCTCCTCGTTCTCGCAGCAGTAGCCCAGCAATTTGACCAGGTTTGGGTGCCTCAGCTGCCCCAGATACGTCATCTCAGCCTGCATCCAGAATCAAACCACGCAATCCAAAGTCCAAACAAACCCTCAACCAAAACCAAGAAACCTAACAAATCCCATAATCACAAACCATCTTCCGACAAAACTAACTGAAACTAGAATTTGAACGCTTCCAACACAAAAATTTAACTAGGACTGAAACTTAAACCTGGAATTACGAAGATACAAGCACATGAAACGGAATTTGAAAAAAAAAAAACTGAATTTTTGTACAAGTTACCAGCCATTCGCGGTGGCCCTGCAGGCCTTCGAGGTTGAGGACTTTGACGGCGACAGGGAGGACGCCATCGTCAAGGTAACCCTTATGAACTGCCCCGAATCCGCCCTCGCCGAGCATGTAATCTGCCCTGAAATTCTTGGTCATGTGCCGGATATCCTGCATACTGAACACTCGCAGATCCGCCCCAAAAGCCTCCTCCGCCACATGTTTAGGACTACCATTATTATTATTATTGTCGAAGGCCAGCAACTTCTGACACGAACCAGAGGCAGGAGCCTTTCTCAGTCGCCATCCCTTTCTGCTGCTGCTGCTGCTGCTTCCGCTTTTGCTTCCGCCATCGCTGCTGCTGCTGCTTCTGCTCTTGGTTTTGCTTCTGCATCCGCATTTGTCGATGACGGAGTCCTCGCGGACGGAGCAGATGTTCATAGCAACTGCAACATCCTTCCACCGCATCTTCTTCTTCAATGAATCTTGCCTTGTCTTGCCTAACCTTACCTTACCTTGTTCTCACTGCACTGCACTCTACTACAGCGAGGGGTGTTAATTGTGCTGTTCTGTGCTGTGCCGTCTGGTCTGGTTTGTCGCGTGTAATGTAATCAAATGTGTTATATGAATGTTATTAGATATCATTATTGCTAGTTTGCGGTGCCATGGTCGTCAACGGATTGGGTGACAATAACTAAGTCGCATGGCATATTCTATTTGGGTGTCATCCATGGATGGATAGCTACACCAACTCCATTAACAGCAGCACCACCAGCACCAGCACCACCATAAGAATGAGCATATAACATGGGCATATATTGTTGAAAGAATAAGCATGGATTGGCATGCATTAGCATTGGCTCTGTAGCAGCTTCTGCTGCTGTTCACCTACTGCACCTCTGAATAACACATAAACGTCCATAATTTGGGCTCAACTGCCCACAGGCGTTGATAATGATAAACGACGATGATGGTATTTCTCGGCTGTATTTGCCGTTGGTACATGGCAGGGAAAGGGAAGGCAAGGCATGATCACATGAATAAATGAATGAAGGAAGAATGGCCGCAAATTCGTTGGGGATTCCCGATCTGGCTCTGTCCACCGCTATGATTGAGAGTGATCGAGTCTCCTCCGCTGAATTCAGCTCAACTCTGGGGGTTTGTTTGTGACCTGTTTTATGAGGTTTGCTGATTTGCCTGGCCTGGCCCGGCCCGGCCCGGCCCCGCATCATCTGCCGCATGTCTATACACGTATGCGTATGCGTAAGCAGCGGTGCAACGCTATTCTTCTTCTTCTATTTCTTCTTCTTGTGTTTCAAGCAGCTAGTAAAATGAAACTTCTACGATCATGTCATATTATGAGAAGTAGCATCAGCATCAGAATCACAATATTAGAATGACCACTGGGATGGACGGGTGTGCGTGGGGTCTAATGCCTATGCCGCATCTGCGGCTTTTGTTGATGGGTTTCACCTTGGTGTGCAGTGTCCTCAAAAAAGACAGAAAGATGCCTTTCTCGCCTCTCACGTTCCTTAAACTCCACCCATTTGGGCAGTGGTAATTGAATTGCTAAATTCACTTTTAGGATGACAGCCATTGGTGTATTGGGCATTTATGTGCTTTACTAGTTGTCAAGGTGCTTAGTACTGGCTAGAGAATATATATGTTTAATTTCACCGTGAATGCCCATTCCGTATGCTAGGGCACTTTAACCTAGAGTTTGAGAAATGACAAAACAACTTTTTTACTTCCTCCAATAGCTACCTTGGATGTTCACAATGAGAAGGCTAAGTTTTGGGTGGACGTCTAAAGAAGGCTTGGATGTCCATCCTATCATTTGCTTTGGCTCTACTTGGACAACATCAAATGCTTGGATGTCTAGGACTAGGATGTCCAACTTCTAGCCTTGGACATCTAAGATGGGAACATCTAGACTAGAAGCTCACTAACTTTTGAACTTGGCCTACTCTCTGTGTGGGATGTCTAACATGGAGTCTCGACATTTATCCTACATTTAGGGTAGAACTTGAAACACAAGATAAACTAAATGCACTTCTTCATTGTATAGTTTTTAAACCACAAAAACATGAGATATATTAACAATCTCTACCTTTTTGGTAATGTCTAAAAGCTTTAGAATGGGTGAGTAGTATAAACTATAACTAATAAAAGATAGAGATCAAGAAGCTCAAGCTAGCCATGAAATATCATAAATGTACATAGCTCAAAATAGCTCATACATATTCATACATCTAAACATACATTTTAAAACATATACTAAGGCTAATAAGATGCATGAACAAATTTCAAAGCAAGACTAAGCTAATAAGTCACATCATACAAACGATGAAGGATGTACGGGCACTAAGGCTAGGAGTCATATACATGATCTTCTCATTTTTTCTTCCCCTTTTTTGGACATCATCTAAAAAGATGGAAAGATCTCCATATGCACTTAGTCTAAATTCTCATACTGCCGCTTGGAAGGATGAATACTTCTCCTCCTCATTGTCATCACTATTGGTATTTCATGGTTCATCATCAATGTTCATTGGTTCTTGCACAACTACTTATTGTCTACATGGCCAAAGCTTCTTCCTAAAACGTACCATCTATGTGGGTAAGGAAAAATGGTATCTCTAATAAGTCTTTGGTATCGAGGGACCAAACAAACTATCCATAACATCCTAGATGAACGGATCATTAGTTGCCCTCTATTTCTTGGGAGATATCTCTTCCTTAACTTAGATTTATGGCTCATTCTCATGTGGGTAATGAGCTTGATCCTCATACCAATGTTGCTCTCCATACTAATGAGCTTCATGTGAGAGTGCTAACTTCTCCTCTAAGTTCTCTATCATCCCTGAGTCATAGACCCTTGATGTGTTAACATCAAAGGCACAAGCATGAAGAACATGCTCCTCAGGCCAAGTAGGAGGTTCAAACCTTCTCATCCAAAATAGGAGAAAATTCTTCATGTTGAGAGATGTTGGTTTATCTTATCTTAAGCCTCTTAACTCATCTATCCAACTTGGATAGGTTGCCCTATTTTGCCAGTTCTCTTGGAAAAAGCTTGTAAAGCCTTATTTAAGCTAAATCCAAGCTGATCTTCTACAAATTTGAAATGGAGAGATAGAGTTTGGAGGCCTCACATGTGGGTATTCCTCTTGTTGCTAATACTCCTCCATTGTATCCATTGCTCTTCTTTGCATACTCTTCTATTCCTTTCTTGCCATAGATGTGAGCATGTCAAGGATCTTAATCTTAGCATGTTTGATGATCAATCTAATTAATAGTAGGTGCTCAAAGGTTTGGGCTTTAGCATGCTTAGCCATGATGTCCTTGCTAATGATGTAACCAAAATTTAACTTTACACCAATAAAAAAATGATAGAGAGATAGGGCTTTTTTTGGAAGAAGATGATCATAACTCCCACCATTTACTACAAGATTGTAGTAAATGATGAGTGAGATGATCAAAACATCTATTATCATGTTTTCTTTGAATACTTTATGTTTTAACATAAAGTTGGTGATGAGCAGTGAGTGTCCCCTACACCTAACCATATGACTCACAAGCGTGTACATGTAATCTAGTTGAATTCCATGGAAACTTTGGGCATCTAGTTCTTTAGATAATTAGGTCATGATGTGTTTGTCATTACCTTCCCAATCACCAGTTGTGTTAATTTGATTAGTATGGTTAAGTACAATTGAGGCATGAGATATTTATATTATTATTATTATTATTATTTATCATTAAAATATTCAAGTGATTAAAGTATTGAATTCTAACTAACTATAGAATTAAGAAAAATCTAAGCTATCCTAAATGTAGAGCATTTGTTTTCACTTTCTGTACACATCTTGAACCTATATTAACGCTGCTAGGTTACCAAGTGTTTATTATTGGTTATACCAAGTATTCACTATTGGGATTACTAAGTGTTAGTATATTATGCTTGAAGTGGTCATACTTGTGTTTTTATGAAATAAAATATTAAATTCCTAAGTGCAGGAAAGTAAAGTGATTTAAAAGAAACTAAATGCTAATCCAAGTGCTGCAATGGAAGGGATAAATCTCAATTTTATTACAATCTTGTAGATGTGTCTACGTACATCTTGCACTTGAATAAAAATCTATATAGTTAATTCAATCCATGCTTCAGGCATTGAGAGGGAATTTTGGCTAAGTCATGTGAAGAAAAATTATGAGAGCTTCACTATGCTACTGACCAAATGATGTCTAAATGCAAATGATATGCATATTTATATAGGCTTTAGATGCCAAAGCATTGCCACATATGTGTCAACGCATCCAAGGATGTATTGATGACCATGCATCGATGGGGATGCATTGATGCAGCTGCTCGAATATGATATTTTATCATACCCCCATGAATGACTAAAAACTTGTCCTTGAGTAAAAAATTGGAACTAAGATTTTTACAAAATTTTGGGAAAATATGGAACTTGACAATAGAATCATAATTTTGAGTACTATGTTACACCATTATTCACGTGGCTACAAAAGACTATACATTTATAAAAATTTTCTAAACTTATTACAAGATTGGAAACTACTAGTTAGATGGATATAAATTGAGATGAAGTCTTCACACCATGCTTAGAGGTAAAGGATCTTATGGTGTGGAGGATCCTTTATCATATCCTTATCTTGCTAGTGGTCTTGGCTTCCTTGCTACTATTGTTACTCCTTCAAAGAATTTGAAGGTATCTAGGAGTGCCTTTAGTTTCTCCTTCCTCTATGGATCATAGATGGTCCAAGAGGCTTTGCCTAGATGGGCTAGTACTAGTATATCCCATGGGTAGGATAAGGCTGGGAACATCTCTTTCATGTTGACAAATCAGGCTACAAACTATTTACATTTGAAGTTGAATGTATGGATAAGGTCCCATAATTCCTAGTAGTCATTCATTCTCCTAGCCAGGTTCTCAACAACTAAGCTTTGATCCATGAATTTGCTCTTGAGAACTTTAAGCTCTACATTGGCCACTTCCAACTTCTATTTTGTCTCTTTGTGAAGCTTAAACTCCACCTCATAGATGAGATAGGAGCTCACCACCTACTTCTTTATTTCAAGTTTTGGCCTTCCTATTATTAGCATTGCTAGGTCTGCATAATGAAGGCTGGCTAATTCCATGTATTCTATCATATTTTCAATTTATAACTTCTTCACAAAAATTTCAGCTTGATTATAGGTGTTAAGACCATTGAAGATGGGTTTCCATCCATTGCCTCTTTGCTAGAATTATTGGAGGGCTTTGTTTACTTTAGTCTTTGCTAATTTAATTTCTTTTTCATTGATCTCCTTGAGCATTTCAACTTGGTTCCTATAGTGATTCTTCACTCTCTTGTACTTTAGAACTTCATTCTTTTAGATGGGGATCTCAATGGTGGTGTTTTGGAAAACGACACGAACCCCCTTCATCAAGAGATTTCTATTTCTATAGCCAACCTCCTCACATCTTGGTTCACCTAGGCAAGTTGTTCTTCCTATTGACAAATGTATTTTATCATTTGGTCCTTTTATTATTCAACATTTCACAGGCGATGATTCTACTATATCAGCATAAGATTCTTCTTACGAACCTATTGAATGTCATGACTGGAAGAATTCATCATTGCTTCCAATAGTGATGCATTAAAGATCACCATCTCTTTTGCATCCTCAGCCTTTTGTAATCTTTGTTAAAGCTATTGAAAAGCTTCATTCCTTATAATATTAGGCCTAAGAATGAATGGGTTTGACAAGTGAGCTTGAAGTTTCACAACCTTAGCTATAAATCGTTGATTCTTAATGGTGGCCTTCTCAAGCTACACATTAGTAATAAGTAACTTATTCCTTATCTCTAGTACCTGTGATTAAGTAGCTAAAATATATTTTTGAAGATCAAAGGTCTCTAGAATTGGTTTCCTAGCTTCAACTAGTTGCTCTAGCACTCCTTTGTATTGTGTTACATTCATTTCCTTCTTCCAACTCCTACAAACATTTGGACATTTGCCATGCTCACAACATTAGAAATAGATGTTGTAGGAGCACTTAGGGCTTCCTTAATTCTATCATCCATCACCTCTACTATAGGCTCCTTGCCCTTGTATGGTATGACCAAGACTATTGCTCTTTCCTCCTCCTCTAGCATAAGAGATAAGGCTATTGCAATCTTGAAGATTTTGAGAAGTGCCTGTCTTGGAATGGACATAGTAACTTCTTCAATATTGGGGTTGAAGTGAACAAGAGCTTGGTCTCTTTGCAAGGAGAATAGTAGGGCCATTTTATTTGCTAGCTAGTTGATTATCTTTATGATCTTGTTAAGATGACTTATGGTTAGATGGTACACACCATCTCTGAAGGCTTATTGTTGCAGCTATTATTCCCTAAGCTTCCTTAGGCATTTAGAAGTTTCTATCATTTCAAGTATCATCTCAAGTACTATAGGTGGTGATGAAGGTGGTAATTGCTCTTCTTGAAGCTTGGCAAACACCTTTGTCAGAGCTTGTAGTGGAAGTAAACATCTTTTACAATATTTAAGATATTGAAATTGAACATATGATATATTAAAATGAAATGAAACATGAATGAAACCTTTGAAGTAGCTGAAATAAGTTGAAATATTGAAATACTAATTTAGAGTTAGAATACTAATGATATGAACTAAAATATAAAATTCAAATAACCATGAGAGAGGAAAGAAATCAACATAGAGACACAATAAGAAATATGTTGAGAAAAAACACAAATTGCTTCTAGAGTAGGTGCTGCTAAAGAAATCTTTACTCAACTCCACATGATGGAAGAGTTTCTCTCTTTCTCTCAATTTTTAAGAATTGAGAGAGGTGCTGACTAGCATACTCTACCTCTTTTGACTCTCTTCTCTTCGCACAATCAACTTGATACTAACAAACAACAACAACATGAAGATAAGAACCTCAATAAAAAATGAAACTTTGGAGCTGGAGATGCTAAAGAGCATATTTCACCTATTGATAGAGATCACACCTCATAACTCACACTTCAAGATGCTCTTTCTCTTGTTTTCATTTCATATTCCCCTCTTGGATACCTCTTGGATTACTCTTAGATATAATCCTACATAATCACTCACCTTCTTATATAGCTCTTGAAGGATGGTTAACATAACCTTGGTTAGGGTTCTTAATCCAAGTTAGGTCTTGGTTAGGTTAGGATTATGTGAGGATGGGTAGTTCTAAAGTCAACACATTAACCCACAACCTTGTACACATGGGTGTGCAAGTTTGACTACTAATTTAAGAACATGGGTATGCACATAATTTACAACATATTTCTGGAAAATATAATTCCTAACCACATAGATATACATAAATACAAGGTATATGACTTATGGACTTAAACACAAGATAAGAAGAGGAGCATTAAAATTATCTATGACCTTCAAAGTTCTTTTTCTTTAACATCCAATTCATGATGTTTATTTTTGTTACTTGCATCTTCATTAATGTTAATCTCTTAATATTATAAAGACCATGAAATACATAAGCATCCTAGATAAATTTTAATAGCCTTTTCTTTTATCATCTCCTACCATTATGTGGCAAGAACCTTGTGCATCACATCATTAGCATAGTGGGCTATGCCTCCCTTTTTCAAAGTTTTCTTGATTAAGTATGGAAAGGGGAGTATCTTCCTACCCTTCTCATTTTTGTTGAACCATTTCTCAATCTCTAGGAAGATGAGCTAGGTAAGGTTAACTTGGAATTTTCCACTTAGAGATGTGCATGACCTAGCAAACAAGGGAGTCACCTTGCTTGGCCTCACCATGGGATTAAGGTGATAGGTTGTGATCTTAAAGTGTGCTTGCTTTGTCTTGGTTAGAACACCATATTCCTTAGATTCTACTCCATATCATTGTTGAATCCATTCTTTATTTTCCTTAGGGTCTACTTGCATTGAAATCTCTACCAACTTTGCCTTGATGTTTTGCAATTTGAGCGCCTTTACAATAGCCTCAACTAAGCAGGAGATGGTGATGTACTTTATCTTGATGGTTGCATCAGTTTGTCTATTGTTTAGGAAGAGGTAGGTCTCTTCCATGTACCATTCCTCACTGGTGGAGAGAATGGACCATAGTAGAGACCCTTGTTATGATGTTCTAACTTCTTCTAGTGTTAACTCTAGAAAAGGTTTGAAGTTTAGCTCTTGAAGGATTGAACTCTAAGCTTCTTTGCTTCGAACCTTATTTAGAGAGGCCTTAGTGAGCATGACCCCTAGATTAGGTCATAGTCTTGGAACCTCATGCTACTTAGATTATACTGTTTTAGCTATGGGGATCTAACAAATAGATTTCACCTTGGGTTTCTCATACAAGGGCCTGATAACATGGGTTTCCTTGATATCTTGCTTTTGGAGTTGTTATTATTATTGTCCCCTTCCTTCATGAGGTCATTTCTCCTTGGGTTATGATGGCCCTCTTACCTTTAGTCCTCATTTTGGTATCTTTTGTGATCATAAACATAATCCTAGATCAATTATGCAAATATAATCTTCTTTAATCCAAATACCTTTCAACAATTCGATTAGGTTAAGTTTGTCGATCAAATGTTGAAAGTTTACTGTTAAGTTCCTATTTAGTGATCAAAGGCATATGAGAATATGTTATTATTATTTTATTTCCACTTCAACAGAGGTTAATTGTTGGTATTAATTCTTGGGATCATTATTTTAATATTATATTAATACCTTGTCTATGGGGTTTTCGAAGAATTTCTAAATACTTTTCTATCAAAGCCTAGTGTCTGATGTCCCCATAACATAAAGCATACCTCTGAAAGCTTAAGGATCAAAGAACAAGTGAAAATGGATAAGTGGTGAGGAAATTATAGCTCTTAGAATGCTATGGGCTCTAAAAATTTACAAAAGCTCTCCTTGAATTTAAAGAAAAATATGAAAAATGAACCAAGTGTTACACATATTTATAGTATTTTTTTGCTGCGTTGATAGGGCTACATTGATGTATTTAACTGTGTTAATGCAACTATTCACAACATTTTTCAACTTTGAATATTAAGGAATTTTAATAGAGTTTGGGGTCAAAAAAAAAAAAGAACCAAATGGAAGCCAAAAATTTGTGAAATGAGGTAGCAACATCTTGTGAGATTCTAGTTTAAGAATTAGAGAAGATCAAATAAACAAAATGAGAAAATAGAAAATAGGAGATGTTCCTTAAGCTAAATGAGCAAAAAATTGGATGATGTAGTTATCAAGTTTATTTGAACCAAAATGAGTCCATAGGTTATGGGGTTTAAACTAAAGGAAACCAAAAGCTATATAATTGGGTCCTTCCCAAAGTAGGTGTATGCCTAAAAATTCCCTTGCGCATGAGTATGTAGGCACCTTGGATGATGAATGGTGGTTCAAGTTAAACATCAAATCCTTGTGAAAGATTATTTTAGGATTATGTAATCTACAAAATGAAAACTAATAGATGACCATGGTAGTGGGCAGTGAAGTGAGAAAATGAAGTGCTTGAATGATGATGAGAGAGATAGCAGGAGAGGAGAATCCAGATCATAGCCCCATGAGATCCTTTATGGAATGCATGATTTGGATGATCCTAATACTAGTCAATTTTAAGTATAGACTAAGTCTATATCATTTGGAGTGATTTGGAATTGATGTGTTCCTCCTCTCCTATCATTGTAAGTCAATAATAAAAATAGAAAATGATCACCACTCTATGAAAGGAAGAAAAGAAAAGAAGGAAGTAGCTAGAGATTATTTAGGAAGAAATTTGGACCTTAGTTAGAGGGGTGACTTTAGGCATGGGTAACATGTCTATCCAACCTCATAACCATTGCTTATATCCTAAGAGATCTTTAGAGATATGTGTTTTTATTTACATGTTTTTGTTTTCTATTAAATGGGAACCACACATTGCGAAGACATACTTCCTTTTAAGGTTTATAGGAGGATTGATGATACATTTCATGAGGAGCCATAGAACTTAGGAGATAAGTCAAGAAGAGAATCTAAAAATTTTCCTTGAGGTCACACCCTCTTTCACCCAGTTGATCCTTTCTCGGTTTGTAGGATAATGAGATCACATGTTACTTTTTTATTTTCATGTGAAAGAATCTTTGTGCTACCATGATATAGATCTCCATATGAGATAAATGGAATGGATGGATGTCATGAGGTCACTGCCTAATACTATTGAAAAACTAACAAGCTGTTAGTAGAGAGCATAATCTAAAGACAAAGTTGACCTATACATATAGTTACAATCTTGATAGTTGCATTTAGTAATTATTAAAGTTTGTAATTGCAATGGAATAAAATCAAATATTGTAAATAAAATCAAATAGAAGTAAAAGTAAAAATAAAAATAAAAATGAAAAGAAAAATGAATAAAATAAACATCAAAGTAAAGAAAATTGAAAATGTATGAAAAAAGGTATGAAATAAAAGGAAGAAAAACTTCTATACTCTCTAAGGTATTATAATAGAGGGTTTTCTTCCCCACAACTGAGTTGAAAGGAAGATATTTGAGAAGTTAAGCGAGCTTATCCTTAAGTTAAGGTGTTATGATCATGGCTATCTACTTGGGAGTCTATAAAGCATTTTAGTTATTGAATGTTGACCAACATGTGCTTTTGAGGGCTTATTGGATGGTAGATTATCATAGTGCCAAAAGGAAAATGTGAGTATATAATATATGGTTCTTTTCATAACTTTTTGAATTTAGTTTGTTGCAACACATGCATGGGATTCCAATAGAGAACCTTGTCTCATAGTCTGAATTTAATTTTTATCACTCGAGCATCATGATGTTGTTTATAGTATGCTTTGTGCACTTCATTTATCATAATGACTGTCCTTCAATTTTCATTTAGCACATTGAGTGTCATTAATCTTTCTTTCTATGCTAAGTTAATGTCTAGGTTAAGCTCCCATGTAGTTATGAGTGTATAGAGTTCAGTTTGAATTGGAAGTTTGGATAGCTTTCCATACACTAATTCACAGGGAAAGTAGCTTATAGAAAGTTTCCATGTTGAGTAGTATGCACATAAGGCATCATTGAGTTTAGTGCTCCAATATTTCCTATATATACTAATAGTCCTTTCTAGGATTCTTGTAATTTCCCTATTAGTTACCTTAACTTAACCATTGGCCTGGGGATGATAGAATGTTGTAAGTTTATATTCCACCCTCAAGTGTTACATTAACTTATGGAAGGTAGCACCCATGAAATGGGTTTCATTATAAAAAATTAGTGCCCTAGGCCTGCCAAACCTATTCATCACTTATTGCTAGAAACAATGATTTGTAGAAGAAGAAGTATAGTCATGACCAATTGCAAATTTAGTCCATTTGATATAATAGTCAACAATAAAAATAATGTAAGATTTCTTGTTGGACAGTGATGGGTCCCATGAAGTCAATCTCCCAAAGATCAAAAGGGTCTCATGATTAGATCCACTATTGAAATCCTTTCATCCTAGTTGCCATTCCTCCATCTTTTTGACATTGTTAGCATGAATGGGTGTAATGGTGGTTATTCCTAAAGATCATAGGTTAGAAATATCCTATCATCAAGATTTATATGGCCATTATCATTCCTTCATCCCTCATGAGCATCCTAGAGGACTCTTGATTTATCTTTATAAGGCACACACCATAATACCATGCCATTAGCATAGATTTTATATTGGTTACCCTCTTATCTCAAGGTATTGTTTGACCAGGTGGAGAAATTGCTATTTCTTCTTATGATCCCATTCTACAAGAGTTGATTTTATGAGTAGATAAGAGAGGAATTCATCACACTAGTTTGTAACCCTTGGTATTTGAGCATTAGTTTCCTTGGCAAAGAGAAGCTCATTTGGAAATTGATTAGACATGGACTCCTCATAAGCCTTATTATCTCATCTTAACTAAGATAAATGTTTGGCAACTATATTCTTGGTTCCCTTTCTATCCATCTTGGTTAGATAAAACTCCAACAAGATCACCAACCATCATATAGCATGGGGGCTTACTATTGGCTTGTTCATTAGGAAGCAAATTACACTATGGTCAATGTGCACAAAAATGAGATATTGAAGCACATAATGCCTAAATTTCTGAAGAACATACACCATCACCATGAGTTCCGTTTTTAGTGGTATAGTTAAGCTATGCTCCCACAATGCTTTTTCTTACACAATGGATGTAGTATGGATGTTTTTGATCATCCATTTGTGTAAGCACTACTTCCAATGCATAGTTGAATGCATCTATCATGATATGAAAAGGTTTGTATCAATCAAGTATGCATAGAATTGATGTTTTCACAAGCTTTTACTTTAAGTGACTAAATGCTTAGTTGTACTTCATGGTCCATCGAAATGCTACATCCTTCTTAATAAGCTTAACTAGTAGCTTGGTGATTTTTAAGAAATTTTTAATGAAATGTCTATAGTAACCCATATCGCTAAGGAATTACCTCATATCTTTGACTATTTGAGGTTGTCTAGCAATTCCTTGGATAACCCTTGTTTTTTTAGGATTTAAATCAATTTTTTTTTTTGAAAATTCTATGCTTCAAGATAATGCCCTTTTGGACCAAATTGCTCTTCTACCAGTTGAGCTACAGGTTCGTTTCCACACATTATTTCAATACTTGCTTCAAGTGAAAGAATACTTGTTTAAAATTAACACCCTAGGTGGAGAAGTTATCCATGAAGACTTCCATATGACTGCTAATTTCCTACTAAAAAAGAATGATGATTAGGTATTAAAAGGTTGTAGGAGCATTGGATAGGCTAAAGGACATCTTCTTGTATGCAAAAGATTTTCAAGAACTAATGAAGGTTACTTTGGGCTAATCTTCTAGAGTGATTTGTATTTGACTGTAATTGTTATACTCATCTAGAGAAATATAGTAGTTGCGCCCTATAATAATGTCCAAAACTTTGTCCAGAAATGATAATGGAAAATAGTCATGGAATGTGGCCATGTTAAACAACTTGAAATCTATATAGACTCTCCACTACCATTCTTTCTTTGGTACAATAATAAGTGGGATTACCCACTCACTATTTACCATTGGATAAATGAACCTAGCTTTGAGAAGTTTCTCAACTTCTTTTTTAATAAATTGTTTTAGCTTTGGATTAAATTTTATTTATGGCTATTTCTTAGGTTTGATAGTAGAGTCTATGTAGATCTGATGCTGGCATATGTGTGGATCTATTCTTGTTATTTCATCATATGACTAGGAAAAGGCTATTGGCCATTTATTAACTACTTTTAGCAACATCTTCTTTTATTCTTTTGTGAGTTAGGCATTTATAATTATTGGTTTATCATTGTTTAGGAACATATATTCTAGAGATTCTAGTAATATTTTTAATGTTAAGGGCTTTAGTTCAGAAGATTCTAGGACTTCTAGGTTTCCCTAATATACCTCTAATTCTTCTCTACTCTTGTCTTTAGAGAGTTGGCTTTAGATCTACTTCATCTCATCTATCTTGTTTGTGTATGCACTTGTGAGGCTCTCTACTAGTTCCATACATATTTTAGAATTGGAATAGTTATTTGTAGTCAGCCAGTAGGTGTTGTCCTATTTTGTGGCTACTACATACACACACCATTAAATACTACTGGTTTTAGCACACATCTTGCATGTTGTAATAGATGTGCTCTTGATTGCCCATATTTTCTACATGCAATTGCACCTTGCATCATTGTATATGATGCATAGAATCCTCTTCTTCTTTACTTTTTCAAATTTATTTTCCTTGGAGATTTTCAAAGAGAGGTCTTTGATTTCTAACTTTACATCAGTTGTACTTAGTCAAGCCATCCCCATAATGATTGGGAAGTCCTTTTTATAGTTGTCTACATGGATTACTAAGAAATTTACTAGATATGATCATCCACTAAAAATAGTCACCATATCCTTCACTAATTCCAACAAAATAGTAATGGATTGGCCTACAAGATTTAACCTTATATTTAATTTCTTAAGTGTAGGTAGATTTCACATCTTGTACATCTCTTGGAAAATTATGTTCATGCCAAAACTTGAGTCTAACAAAGATTTGTAGGAATTATTTCTTGCAATCTACAAATAAATTAGAGGGCTTTTGTTACATCCCATCTAGAGACATTAGGTATGGTCATATGCTTATGATTTATACATTACATGTGGAGTCCTGGTGGGTTGTCGGGGGCAAGTTAATGTATTTTATATGTTATGAGGCTTTGTCTTTATGTTACGATTATGATGTCTTTACATGCTTAGCTAATGTGATTATGTACACTAGTCCTGTGTGATGTGTTAGACAGGTGATGCTACTAGAAGGGGTGTTGTATTGGGGTACAAGAGCACCTATCTGGTATGTGTTTATGCTTTATATATGATTGCAGTATTTATGCATTTGCACTATAGCACTATGTTTTGTGATGTTTGGGTGTGGTTTTGGCATGTGAATGTGTAGAGCGTATGATAAGGATCTCATAAGTTCAAACGGATTTTGATTTGGAGTCCTAGTGTGTTTGTTACACATGATTAAAGTTCACGACATTAGTTGTTGAGGAAAAAAATAATGATACTTATGAAAATAGTTCATTTAAAAATAATAATACTAAATAATTAAAAGCGAAAAAAAAAGAAAAACGTGAACTCACATCATGTGAGAAAAGAAGCACATCATTGATTTTTTTTTATTTTATGAAAAAGCATATAATAAAAGTATAAGTTATATGTTTGTTTTTTACCCACTACCTCACCACTACTTACCCATAGAAATTGGGTTTTAGATTTCCTTTTTTTTTGTTCGCATTAACAGAATTACACAGGAGCCTATTCTTTCATTTTTCTTTCTTCTCTCTTCTTCTGTTCCACATTTTTCTAAATTTTGAGATTTGTGGACAATTTTTGCTTGCTTTGAAGCTAAATTTGGGATTGTTGCAATTATCTCTATGTGGGTGTAGAACTTATTGGAAGTGAAACAGAGTCTTGCTAGATTTTTGAGGGTTTCCTACTTGTTTCAGCCTTTCTTCCTAACAATTTTAATTGGTAGAATGTCTTTACCTTTTCCTTGTATTTTTGTGCTAGATTAGTGTATATGATTATGCGATGTAAGCATGTGGTGTAGATAGCTCAAAGATTGAGCTTGGACATGTTATTTTATCTATTTCTCGAAAGTGTCCCTGATTTTGGTTACAAATTTTGTATTAATATATATGCGATGTATAATATGATGTGGAGTTGTAGAATATGATATGTGATTTTGATGAGATTTGTATGATTGGAATATGATATTTATGGGGCCTATTAGGACATGAGTGCTTTCGGGGATTAAATATTATTTTATTAATTAAACTCTGAATGTGCATAACTTTGCTTCCAAGAGTTTGATTTGGTTAAAATTAGTGTCGTTGGAATCATTTTGGGAAGTCCTTTCTAATTGTGGGATTGGTTTTCTCTTTGAGCATATATCATTTTGAAGGCTATTATAGCAATCATTTGTATGGAAGTACATGAAGTTTGAGAAATATGGTATTATTTTGTCATATTGAGGTATTAATGTTATTTTTTCAAATTGTGGTATTGTTTCATGGAATGACTATAATTGTTAGGTGTGGATATTTGTGGTTATGTTTGTTTCAGTATGCTATGCTTTTTACATGTGTTGGCTTAAGCTAGTCAAAATGTGTACATGTCTTTGCGATGACACTTGTGATGGTCATTGGCGAGTGGTGATGAGGCACCTTGAAGGTAATATGGATTTACCTCCACTGTGATGCATCAATGAGGCTCCTATCTTAGGCCTCATCCTTAGAGTGGAAGAGGATAGGTGAGTTTGTCCCTACGGTTGGTATGTGGCATAGGTATGTTCATCCCTATTGTCAGTCCTTTAGAAGGCTAGTGGTTGCAAGTCATAGTTTGACAAACCCTAGCACTAGTTGGATAAATAAAAGACTAATAAAAAGACTTGTAGGTAATGGCTATTATGAGTACCCATGACAATGCTTCACATGCTACACTAAGTTCAAATATGCTAGCAACCACATGGGCTATGTATATGATAGTATCAATTTGTAGATCATATCGTTGATAATATGTGTTATGACTGGATTATGATTGTGTGGATCATGAATTGTTTAATGGTATATCATGTGTATGATGACATGGGCATGATAGATGATGTTGGACTATGGCTTTATCTATGATTGTATGATAGTCATCTATCCTCTTCAATGATAATGTTAGCATTATGGGCGATATGGTGTGTGTGTTGTTTTGAGCACGCATAAGACTAACAATTGTTGCAAGTTGTCTTGTACCCCACTCCTCTCCTCTAGTAAAGTACTTGTTGACCATTTTGTAGGGGAAGTGTATAGACTTTCCACTCAATTATGTACTAACTTTATTTAATTACAAGTAAAAGGTACATGAGCCTAAATGAGCACAAAGAGGGAGAGTAGAGGGAAAAATCTTCAGTGCTTAGCTAATGTATATTTTCATGTGTAGTAGTATGGACTATGTATCATTGTATGAAACTATCTGTACTCTTATATATACGATGATGATGTTTATGTGTTTTTGGTATTTTAGTAAAGTAGTGCATAGTTTGATTTATGTAGATACATGCATTTTTATAAATTTAAATGAATGTTTACTTTTTGGTGTGGTAGGAAATTTCTATGCAGTTTGACCTTCCTTAATATCATGTATTCTACATATCATTGGTTTTTAGTTGTCATGCTTTACTTGTAAGATTACTTGGTCCTAGGCATCACCTTGCCCTAGCTAGGGTAGGGTGTTACATTGTGGCATCAGAGCTAGTTTACTCCAATGTTGTATGATGGTTGGGGTACTCATCCATTTGTGATTTTAAGTTACAAATATGTATAGTAGATGTGGTTATTGTGTTGGTAACGCCTATAGACCAGAAGGGCCTAATGATGGATAGGAGCAGCCTCCTCAAACATTTAGCATTGGTCTTGCAAATAGGCAACTAGAGCTTATACAATAATTGTTACAAATCCTATAGCAGCATGTTGCAACTAGTGATGCTCTTGTTCCCACAATCAGGGAAGTAGGAAGTGGTAGTGGTAGTGGCGGCTTAGGAGAATCAAATAGGCATCCTATCAATAGGGAACTAGTAGAGGAGTTTCAAAAGTTGGGACCTCCTAAATTTGATGGCATTGAGGATCCCACTATAGCTATAGAATGGTTGGAGGAATTACAAAAATATTTTGATTTGATTTAATATGTCCTACTTATCTACAATGAAAAGAAACTATTACGTTTTAAAATTTTGGATGATAAGAATGTATATATCTAGTTTGATGAGCATGTCTTGATGTCCTTGTGAATTCATTAGAGTAGTTTGTTATGGTGGATCTATACCCTTGTCTACTTCTATCACTTGGACTTCTTTCTTTTTGGAGTATCTAATGAAGTGATTTCTTTCTAAGGAAAAACCTTTTCATCACTTGTTTCTCATGATTAACTTATTTGTATAGCTAATTAATATCTTTTCTAAGTAGGGTGTTCTCTTTTAGAAGTGAGGCATTTACCTTTTTTATTTCTTTTTCTTTATAGTCTCTTAACTGTAGAAACTCATTTAGCATTGTTAGTTCACATTGGTTTAGTTTGCTTTAAAATATAAAAATATATCTATATATTTAAAATTTTCAAAATTTTTCTTAAGACATTCATACAATTTTTTTCAATGGTTCTAATCTCTTTTTCATCACTAAGTTTCCATCATGTGTTTGTGATGAGTAAGGTATAGCGATGCATGCAAGGTAAGTGTTGGAGTTATTACCTTCATTTCTATCTCACTAGCTTCTTCTTCATCATCTTATTTGCTAATAAAGGATTTTTATGTTTTTCTTTAGTTTAGCTTTATCTTAAAATATTTTGGTACTTGGACATGCTGAGGTAAGATATACTCATCCATTACATATCCAAAAAATAATATTCATAATATCTGTAGATGAAGTAAGCCTTCATATCTTATTAAAGGACTTCTTGTTCTTTTTTCTTCTTTCTTGCATTGGTTAGTGATCATCCTATTATTGCTTCTAGTAAGTACTACTAGCTCCTCCTAATAACTCTTTTAGTAAGCAACACCAACTCTAGATCATCAAGATCATCACTACCAATATACAAGGAGGTCTTACTTTATGGATTTTTACTTTTATCAGCTCTTACTTAATTTGATAAGAGGGTGATAAGATCATCCTTGAGCATCCATTTCTCAAATAAATTCATCTCATAAGTAGTAAGAGCACTTTGAAGTTCCTTAATTAAAATCTCTTACCTCTTCCATGGTAACAATCTTCATTTGAAATTCATAACTCAAAGTTTTGACAATCTTGTAAATAACTATACTTTTAGGAAGGTCTTGATCCACCCCTCTACTAAAGCTAACAAGATTACATACCAAATTAAAATATTAATTAATCCTTTCATCCTTTCTCATCTTAATATTTTCAAACTAATTTGGCCATAGAGGTGTTTTTCACTGCTTGATCAATTTGGTACCCTTATAAGTTTCCTCCAAGGTATTTCAAACTTCCTTGATTGTCTTGCAATGGTAGACCTAATTATACTTCTCTTATATTAGGGTGAAAGCTATGGATTTTTTGGCCTTTAAATCACCATGAAGGTTTTGTTTTCACTTTTGTTACATTTTGATCATTCCTTTGCTAGTGCCATGTATACATGAACAACACTCTATTACACATCAAACTTAAAAGATTCTATGTATCTTTGCACATTTCTAGAAGACATAGTTAGTGCCATAAAAAAGAGATGGTCATGTAAGTAATGTCTCCTATTATCCCTCCATTTTTTACTACGTTGTTATATCCATAAAAGAGTAATTAAATAGGCTCTCATACCACTTGTAGATTAGTTAATTTAGAAGGAAGGAAGTAGGGAGGGGGTGGTAGGGAATAAATGAGTTATAGTAAAAAATATTCAAATTTCAAATCAAATTACTAAAAGCAAGTGCATAAGGAATAAACTTACTAATGTGTGTGGTAAAGCTTGCCACCATAAAATTAAACTTGAATTAAAGTTGTAGTTGAGGCTACCACTATGGTAGATCCTTAGATTATACACACTTTATGAAGGAGTGAACAATAAGTCTACAAATTTGGTTTCTCACAAGACTCCCAAGAACCTCATAAAGTTTAGTACAAACATGATGCTCTTGCATACGACACACATAATACCTAAAGGTGAAGGAAAATCAATAAAGACTTAGTGATGCAAGTGTAAACCCCTCAATGCAATAATGTAGATATATTTGCAAATATAATCTAAACTTTTAGAGCTCACAATGAATATAAAAAATAGAATGTATATAGAGAAGGATTTTAAAATTAGATCTACACTAACCTAACTTACATTAGGGAAATTAAATAGTAACTTATAGATTTAAAACCACTCATGTACAATGAAATAAAGAATGAAAAATAGATCTATGCATGCAATATAACCTAACCCTTGGAGAAAAATGTAGCTATGATGGTACATTTTCCAATTCAACATTCCAAGCCCTTTGAGATCTTAGATAAGAACCAATCCAATGCTTAAATCCTAAAAAATACTCTATGGATTACTTTGCATGCCTTGAGGAATGAATCTAGGTGTTGGCCTATATAGATCTCATGCCATGCATGTTTTTTTATTTTAAATTGAAGTTGAAGAAATGGGTAGAAATAATTTTTATTTTATTTTATTCAATGACTACCTTGGACATTCCATTTGAGACTTGGAGATTCACATTGAGAAGGCTAATTTTTGGATTGAATGTATAAAGAACGCTTCAATGCCCACCTTGTCATCTACTTTGGATCTACTTGGACATCCACACTAAAGGCATAGACATCTAGCAGTAGGGCATCTAGCTTCTAGCCTTGGATTTCTAAGACTAGGATGTTTGCACTTAGATCTTGAATTTCTATGTTAGAAGCTAACTAACTTCTAAAATATGCTTGCTTTATGCCTAGACACTTTTATGAAATCTTGACTTTTATCCTACATTCAATGTTGAGAAAGAATATTGATTCTTATTCTTTACATGTCTCAAAATCCTTGATTTAACTTCTTTAACTACTGCCTTGATATCGTACTCATTAGCCTAGTCAAAACCTAAAACACAAGAGTAACGAAGTATACTTCTTCATTTTCTAGCTTTTAGATCATGAAAAGGTGACATAGATAAACAATGTTTTCATAATTTAGCATACATCACTAAAATATGAGGATAACTAAATATCATACATGTTATTTTAAATAAATGCAACTTATAATGCTTGAAAAATTTGGTTGCTAGAAAATTGAAAATTCTAGGTGAAATAGCCTAGCCTTGGTTCCCAAGGGCCTTAGAGAAAGAGAATCCAAGGCACCCTAGATGGTTTTGTTAATCACCCAGGGACTTAGGGAGTGTTAACAAGGGTAAACAATTCAAATGAAAATTGTAGATTCTATTTAAGAAAATACTAAAAAATGAATCTTAAATAAATTTGTACAACAAATGAACTATAGGCTTTATTATAATAATGACATATTAAAAATAAAGAGTTAAAAAATGTTTACAAATTGTGTGCCTAAATGCATAGGGAGTTGCTCGGATGAAGCTTGAAGCCTGTTGAAGCTAATAAGTTGTGTTCCACAGTTAGCCCCATGATTCAGGTACTTTCCAACTTCAATTGCCAAAACTCCTTGGTGGTTTCTAGCTTGGATCTGCAATGTTGATTGCCAAGGAGGTAACGTATTTCCAACGTTGGTGGAAAAGGGGGTAAGGTATGTGCTTAACTTTTTAGTATTGGGAAATTGCTCTAAGAGTCTCCAATGCTCAACCAATTACTAGTTTGCCAAAAGTCTTGCAAATGCCAATAGTTTCAAGCACTCAAGGTTGCAATTTTTTTAAGCCCCTATAACCTATTCAATGTGTTTAAAATCTTTATTTATAGGTCATAGGGTTGTTGTTGTTTTTTTTTTGCTGCACATTTTTGCCATGATTGTTGACAAATTAATATAATTTGCAAGTGTAGCAAGCCTTTAATTCCAATGTAGTTTCCATTTATGGTAAGTTTTGATATCCCCAAGGCCATCAAAAACTATGCTAGATACCATAAATAGTCAATGGACATTTAGCATACCATGCTGGCCTTACCACACTACGTTGGCTTTGTAGCACTAATGCTAAAATTGTTAGAATAATGCTAAAATTGATGTTGAAGGTTATGGAAGCTATGTTGGCAATTGCTATGAAAATGAAAATCCAAACCCCCCAACGCTAGGTGTAGGTGGTTCTAGAGTAGTTGTGGCTATAACCCATATAAAACCCATGAAAATGCCAAATTTGGTAGTTCCCAAGGCATTTTCAACCTTCCCAAGCCCAAATATAGACACGATATGACTTTTTCTACTTGGGAAGTGAGGCTATGACAACTTATGAGGCATTTTTCAGCCCCAAAAAGTTAAAGTATGTGGGATTGCATCTTATGAACTACAAACCCCACATTTTTACAATAAAATTCTACAATGCCACAAAGTTGCAACATGAATTTTCTTGGTGGTGTTGCACAACTCAAAGTATATATATATATAATAAACTCAAAGCAATATGTAGGTAGTATGAAGCTTAATAAGATATGATTCTTATTACTTACCCTTAAAGATTTTATTTTAAAATCTAATTAATAAAGAATGAAAGAGTTACAAGTTTTTTTCATAATCCATCAAGTACACTTAATAAGTACTAAGCATTAAATTTGAACATTCTTTAAGTTTACTTTTAAAGCATGCACCTACATAAATATGATCTTAAAGCTATATGTTATGCATGTTACTGTAATAAGATATGATATTAAAAATGTAAAAAGATGGAATGTGTTCTACTCAAGTGCATATCATATTTAATGCATTCTATATGTGTACATACATATATATTAATAACTATATCTTATTAATATTGGCACATTTTGGCCATTTCATGGAATAGAATTTACAAGGTTGTAGCATCAAAAAATAAATTATTATTGATAAGAAAGGAGTGATTATGATGGAAATTAAATTCAAGGTAGCAAACACATCATGGTTATCTTTGGCTTGGTTGAGTACAAGGTCTATTATTATGATTACCACGGTGCACCTTGGCAAGGCATAAAAAGGTGGCTAGTTATGTTAAATTTATTAATAGGAGTAGGAATAACATAAAAAAAAGAATGGATTTGAGAGGCCACAAAGGATCTTCACTAGGCATGGAACACATGGTCGAATACTAGAACGTATGCAATAAAGGCGGTAATTCCACTAGTGATCATGTGCAAACCCCTACGCAATATGTAAGAATGATGATCATCATTAGATTTTAGCCATCTTGGCATCCCAATTTTTTCCTACAATCCTCTATTATGTTGCATTTGGAAGGCTACCTTGAATCTCTATGCTAGAGTTGACTATTTAGTTAATGAATACCTTTGTTTTGGATGTAGAGGACTTGGCTTATCTTAAGAATGAGAACCTACATGCCTTCAACATATTTCTTGATAATGCCCTAGTTTCCCTAATTAGCTTTGGTGCCATGGTGTTCCTTCATCAACTTTCTTCGTCCAGTATTGATGATGAGTTTCCCTACTCCAGAGGCCTAGTTTTTCATGGCAACAAAGGAATTTCTTCCTCTCAGGTTAAAGATTTCTTAGATGTCAATTAGTGCCCTCTTATTATTAGAGATAATCATAAGTTGCAAGATTTGCGTTAGGCTCTAAGAAGTATTCAACTCCAAGAAGATAAGAGATGTTGAAGGACTTGATGTTTTCTGGTGAGAGGCCATTCTCATTATTAAATATGAGCAAAGTTGCAGAGGCTCTAGTACCAATTATGTCTTTACTAGTCATCACTCATCACTAGCTCTAGAGATGGAACAATGCCTATTGGGTGTTCATTATCCTCAACATTTTGGGATTTATTTATTTTGGCAAATGAACCCAATTTCATCAAGAAGGAAACACATGCTTGGAATGGCTGGAAGAGCAAAAGCTAGGTTCAGTACTATATGTGAGCATTGGCAAGGTGGTTGTGTTTGGTGAGTAGTTGTTGCAAGAGTTAGTGTAGGGGATTGTGAAGCAAAGTAGCAGTAGATCAGCAACCTATGAATTCATGCTTGTGAGATGGAATTGTTGTTCCAGGGGCAATTCATGAGGCCAGGCAGAGGAGAGCATGTGTGTTTGTTGGAAATGCCTTTGGTGTTGATTTACCATGTATTATCTATGGTGCCATCTGTTATTTAAGGAAAAATCATAAAATAACTTAATATAAAACAACTAATTTTATGGTTTGACATTGTAATAGACACCAATACTAAGCATCAAAACATATAAAAAAAAGGATGGTTGTAACTACTGGATACTTGGAAAATATAACTTTATTTTCTTTAGGAGTTAAAACTTCCCATGGAAGTTGTAACTTCCTATGATAGTTACAACTAAAAATCCATGATATTTGTAACTAAGAAGACACTTGCCAACTATGGCTTGAATTTCTCTAATAACTTCCTATAGAAGTTATAAATTCTTATGGTGGTTATGAGTAAATTCCCTAGATATTTGTAACTCACCTTAATCTCTTATGATGATTGTAACTACCTAGAAGCCACTATAAAAAGGGCTTCAAGGGTAGAGTTCAAGGGGGTGAGGGGATCAAGAAGAAATACATTGAAGATTGTAAAGCATAGCTTGCTAAAGGCATCAATTCCGCAGCTTTGTTTTAATTCTGTGAGTTCTTTTCTTCCCATTTTGTCTTAGTTTCTTAGATAATGGTTTAGATAGTATTGTTCTTAGCATTTAATTTTGGGATTTTCTAGATTGGTCTTATAGCTCTATGTTTATGCAATTCTAGATTTCTATTTTGGTTTTCATATAAGAGCTTATGTTGTCTTTGAAAATCTTCTTGAGTAATTTAATAGTGATATCTTTATGAAATTGCCCATTTGATTCTAAAGGGTCTAGAAACATCTTTGATACTTTGGGATGATTTAAAATAGCTTCATTTTCTTTAAAATTTTATTGCCTTGATATTTCAATCTTGAAATTGTTAAGTTTTTTTTTATAGCTCTATTGTTGGCAATTCTTGATAACTTTTAACTAGCCAAATAAAATCTTGAAATTTGTTATTTACAAAGCGTTTTGGTAGTTTAATAAGACTATCTTTTACAAAATTACTTGTTGATCTTAATTTGTAATATTTAGATTGAATTGGAATAACTTTAGTATGAAGTGTTTCATCATGTTTAATTTATCTTGCCTAAATGTTTGGGATTTCACACAAATCAACTTTTCTTTCCTATTCTCTTTTAAATCCATTGAATCTCACTCTATTTCTAGTTTTCTTATGGGACTCTCTCTTTGGGGAAAATTAGGAGTAGATTTCTACATAATTGTGCACAAGCATTTTTGTGAAATTTTATTTGTTTCAAGAAACGTACTATAGGAACTATATAGACTAAGTGACTTGACAAAATAGGAATCTTTAATGATTCACAATATTTGACAAGGTTAGCTGAATTTCTATTATAATTGCTAGTTACAATTTCATACATAAACCCAAGAATTTCAACATTCATAACAACAAACACACATTTATGCATAGTTGGCTCTATTACCACTAAGTTTATTTGGGGGTATAGTAAGCACCTAAACCTAAGTTTGAAGGAACACCTTCGTTTCCCATGACCCCAATTATAAGATAGAGGGAAAACATTGGCGGTACCAAATAGTTTCCAATAATTAACTTACTAATATACTAGGTGTTCATGTGGAATACTTGTATAACTATATCTTATTAACTAATTGTTGGGCATGCCATGTAAGATCATTGTTGGGATTGCTACATGATACAAACTTATGTTTGAAATTAGTTGTATTCATTCTATCATAATTAATGCATATTTAGAAAGTAAATTATTAATAACCTACATGGAAAATTAAACAAAAATCTATATTTTTAGAAAAGTAAAGAACATAAAAAGTAAAATCTAATCTAAGTTAAAGTACTACAATAGAAGAAAATAATCTCAATTTCTATTGTTATCATGCAACTTGTCCAAGTATAATGCACTTGAATAAAGACTCCATAAAATTATTTTAAATGACACTATAGGTACTTAATAACCATTACTTAAGAATATGAAATTAAATTGCATGAACTTCTCTAAAATTATAGTAATGGCCATCATCAATGTGCTAGGTATCACATTTATATAGGTAATAAATGCTATTGCATTAATGTAGCTACATCAATGTAGCATAGGCTACATTGACGTAGCTACAATAATACAACTAACAAAAATTCTATTTATCATACCCCATAACTAACTAAAAAAAAATTTCAAGTTAAAAAAAATTGGAATATAGTTTATTTACAAGCTTATATGAGTAACTACTTGATTAAATAATTGATTGACAAGGCTAGAGTAAACTCGAGTGCCACTTACAAACATTATTTGAGTAACTTGATAACATAATAAGATTATAAAAGTTTTGAGACATTAACTTTTATAAAAATTGTAGGCTAAAAATTAAGGAAATTGCCTTAGGTTATTCCTAGTGTTAGAGGCCTTTCTTGCCATAGTGGTTCCCATAGCTGATTTGTTGCTAATACTACTACATTCTTCATGCAAAATACTTTGATTAACAAAATTTTTTCCTCTTTATCTTGGAATCATGAATTGGTGAGACAAAGTCAATGAGGGTTGACATTGTTGGTACTTTTCATTTACACAAAAACATTAAAAATGTTTTGTGAGCATTGACAAACTAGGCTACAGAATTTATGCATTGAACTTCAAAAGTCTTCACTTGATATTTTATGCCCTAGTAGTATATTGTCCTCTTAGGCAAGTTCTTTGCCACATCCTATTAATGTGTAAACTTATGGTTCATGATCTTCAACTTTGTGTTAGAAGCTTATAGATTTTTTAGGGCCTCATTATGGAATTAATGATAGTTTTCATACAAATAGAATGTGGTAACCACTTACTACGTCAACTCATTTCAAGACCTACTTGTAGTTAGCATTGTAAAATTGGCTTAACATAGATTAGCTAGGTCCATGTACATGGTCATCTCTTTGATTTGGAGATCTATAGTTTTAAGCTCAACTTGGTAGATGACATTGACCACATCAAGAATATATTTTCAATTTGAATTTAGGAGCTATTGAAGAATGACATACGGCTTAGCTTTGGCTATCTAGGTTTTATTTTCATTGATTTATTTTTGAAGGCTAACTTGATATCTATAATTATTCTTGATCTTTTTCATGCTTAGTTACTTTGTTTTCCCATGTTATGATTTTAATGGCTATTTTTTCCTGATAGATTTGATATCTTCCATTAAAAATTTTTAATTCTAATGTGTCAACTTATGGATGTTTACATTAACATGTGCCAACAATTTCTAAAAAAGATTCATATGATCCTCTATTTGATTATTTTCTCTTTCGATGTTGTGTAATCTTTTATTTTTTATGGAAATGTGATAAATCATGTTTTTCAATGCTCCGATATCAGGTGGCCATGATATCAAGTACACGATATCAGGTATGCAATATTGCAGCCCAAGATGTGATATCGTACATTCGATATTACAGGGTTACTCCCGGGTCTATGAATATAGCGTCTAGGCACACAATTGGGAGTAAGTTTTTGGTAGTCAAGTAGCAAAACTTTTGTAGTTTGTCCATTTGAAATTTAGAATATTTTCCAAGTGCCCATAGTAGGATGTCTAAGTGTGAACGGATCTTTATTCAAGCATTGATGTACCTAAGCATACCATTATGTTGGCAATAAAGATGAACTCTTTGATCCATTCCTTACAGCACTTAAGAATCTCTTTCTTTTGCATTTATATATTGTGATTTCATGCAATTTACATTAATGTTATTAATGTAGTAATTAGTTTTGATCAATCAAGAAAATCATCAAAATACACAAGCACAACCCCTTCGAGCATACATGTGATGCTTGGTAGCTTAGAAACGATTAGCGTTTGACAACCCAGTAGTGTTTGCACAAAGTTCAGGATGTGTCTAGGAAGTGGGGATGGTTACTTGTGTTGGGCTAGACTAGACTATAGTTTACTTAGTAATTAATCACTCTTACTTTTATTCTTGTTCTAGGTGATTAATTCCATAAAAACACAAAATAATAAAAATCTTACGTCTTAGTCACACTTAACCATACAATTGCACAAGTGGAACTAGGAAGACAACAAACAGACAACAAATACGCACTATTTAGCTCTAGCCTAATTAGTAATTATAGTTTGGAAAATTTGATTGGATTGCACGTGAATGCCTGTGATTCATATGGTTGAGCGTAGGGGTACCTTACCGCTCACCATTGGCGCTGTTGTCGGGGATTGTAGTTCTTCGTATGCTATCTAAACCCAATGAAACTTGGTAAACTCGTTGTTTGAACCCTAAGAGTCAAATCCTATGAAAAAAAAAATTATTATCATTAAATTAAGTCTCAACTTCACACTATTTATTAACACAAAATGTCTTCTTCTCAAAGGAGCCCATCTTCGCCTAGGGCAGTTCAAGTGCCTCAACAATATCGGGTGGTATATGCTCATCTTGATGAGTATGTACTAGAATTTACCTTCATCTTGCATCAAGATGAACTAATGCAGTGGTGCGATATGGAAGGCAACATTGTGTTGCCACCTAACTGATCTGTTCCAATAATGCTCCAACTAATGCTCGCACAACATGAGCTTCAACATCTTCATGGAGAATATGAGATGCGATATCTCGACTCAAGGGATTATCATCCCACTGAAGTGAAAAGATTAAGGGATCAACAATTGGAGCACCAACACAAGCTTGTGAAGGACAAGGGGTTAAATATTTTTCCACCTCTACTTGGCCCAATTAATGAAGGCCACCACTTCTTTAGTGATTCTCCTCTCTTTGACTTTGTTCAAGTAGCCCTCAACCAAAATGTACAATCCACAATCCATAATCTAGGTTTTGGTCAAAATGGATCCAATGACAAAAATGGATCTGGAGAAGCAAGTCAAGAAAAGGGGGACAAAGGAGATCATGTTCGTGAGCATGGTCACGAGCATCAAAGGAAGGGTGATAGGTGTCAGCATGGAGCAAGTTCCCCTTCTTCTTCCCCTTCATCGTTGTCATCTTCTTTTTCATTTGGTTCAAATCATGGCTGTAGAAGAAATAACCATGATGGAGGTGACCGATGAGACCAAAACAATAGAAGGGATCGTCAAGACAATCATGACCAAAGACATGGGCAATCCAAAGAGGCCCATCATCAAGAAAGGAGGGCTAGCAGAGAACATTGTAGGCACCACCATCATGGCCTTAATGAACCTCTGCTTGCTACTCGGGCCATGTTGAATATTGCAGAGGCTATGAGGTTTCCAAAAAGGCATGTGAAGGATAGAAGAATAAAGAGGCTGGATATAAACAATATCCCTCAGTTCAAGGGAGGATATGATGCTAATTTACAAAATCATCTTTAGGCCTTCTAGGATGCATGTGCCTTGAAAAATATTGAAAATGACTGGCAAAAGCTGAAATTATTTCCAAGGACACTCATAAAGGAAGTAGAAAATTGGTATTGATCCTTGGAACCAAAATTAATCAAGTGATGGAGTATGATGTTGGAATTATTCAATATCAAATATCAAACATACTCCCAAGTATCCAATCTAAGAAAAAAAATTCAAGGGTGGAAATAAGGGAATCATAAGCCCTTTGATGCTACTATTGGTCGATACTACTCTCTGTTGCATAGGTGTCTTGGCCATAGATACTCTCAACTTGATTAGCTTCACCATATCATAGATGGGTTACAGTTTGAAACCAGGAAAACCCTTGGCATCTATGCCCAAGGAAGATTGACAGAGTTAAGCACACATTGGATTCAAAAATTAATTAAGCAAGTAGCCAATGAGGAAGAAATAAGAAAAAGTAAAAGTGTAGAAGAATGTAGCAGGGACCCTTCTATTCCAAAAAAGGAAATTCGATTTTATGACAGTGAGGATGAATTTCCCAGAGATGAGGTGGTTAATCAAAAAACCTTGTCATTCTAGAAATTGTAATCAAAAATCATGGCTAAGGTTGATCAATTATGGGACTCCATGGATAATAAGTTTTAAGCTATCTTGAAAATTGTTGAAGAGTCCAAGGAGCAAAGTGGTGAGCATGAGCACCGGAGACGTAAGGAAGCTGAACGTGCCATATCTAAGGGTAAAGGTAAAATGGCTGCAGATAGCAATTCAGATGATGATGGTGGGTGTGATGTCTACTAGTATGAACATCCTAAGAGCTATTATCTAGTTGTATCACACTTGTAGAAATTTGGGGTGTATGCCTTACATTCACGACTTGCACAAAGGCAAACACCCAAAAGATTGCCTTATCTATAAGGTAATCCTCAACAATTCCACCAACTACAATAGTATTATCTAAGTGGAACTCCACTGCAACCTTATGAATTGTACTAGTAGTGACAGCAACCACAATCATGGGCATTGCCACCTCCAAGGCAGCAATCACCCTATCCAAGTAGGGATGCCAACTAGCCATGTTGCTACTTACCAACCCCACCACTACCCTCTTGAAACATACCAATCACCCTATCCAAGTAGGGATGCCAACTACTACCCTCATGCACCTCCTGTTCCTACACCTAATCCACCTCTTGCATAGCTACCACCTGCTTCATCCATGCAAGAAGAATTACCTACAAAACCACAACAAACAAACGCTATGAGGGTAGTTAATTTGTAATCAATTAACCCATCAAGTGGGTTGGAACCATGAATAAAGAAAAGATCCTTCTTCTAGCCTCATAGTCCACCAAAGCCCCTAGACACATTGGTGATTGGTAATCCTACTCCTCCAACTTTCTCTATTTTCTCTCTATTTGAGTTCCCTTCAAATCAAAATCCCTCTCAAATCCATATTGTAATGCTAACACATGCTATATCCAATTGGATTCGAGCTGGTAACCTACCTAGAAAATTAGCTAATCCCGAGAGTCCCCTAGTTTACTTGAAAATTGTTGGGAATGAGCCTTGTAAAGCTCTTCTTAACTCTATTTTCAGTGTTAATTTGATCTCACATGAGATGTACATAATATGGAACCTTCATCTCTTGAAGAAGAGCAACATCTAGTTGGAATTGATAGACTAGTCAATCACTGTTCCATTGGGACTAGTTGAGGACATCATCACCATCGTTTGTGAGTGGTCATATCCCACTAATTTTCTAGTAATCAAAGTGGATAACTACAAGGGGGACTTTGCAAAATGGGCATTAGAGATCTTTCCTTAAAAAAATCAAAAGAAAATGAATTTGGAAAGATCGAGAAGAAGAAAGTTCCATGTATCGCATACAACAATTAAAAGTACCATTTTGTGTAGACGTTATGGTCAATAAAGCAAACATCTATCTCTGCATGCAAGCAGTGTGTACTAGAAGCTAATATCTAGAGATGTCTGTATGCAGTAACCACAAAACAAGAGGGCACCCAGTGGCTGATAGCTAATGCTAACAACAGTACATTATGCATGGAACCTACTAAGGGCCTAATGTATGAANTAGTACATTATGCATGGAACCTACTAAGGGCCTAATGTATGAACATGTTGCAAGTATGGATGAACTTGAGTAAGTTCATCACTAGCTTTCCGAAGGACCAAATGATGATGTTAATTGGGATGAGCTGAAAATTCTTGACAATTTTAAATAAGAGCCTCTTGAATTGAAGACACTACCAGCTGGAATAGAGTACGTATTTTTGAAAAATGGGAGACTGGTTATTATTACTATCAAGCTTGCTACAAAACAAAAGAAAAGATTGATAAAAGTTATGGAAAAATGATCAGCAGCCTTTGCCTAGTCATATTCCAAACTTATTGGGATAGATCCAAGAATATGCTAGCATCGAATATACACCAACCCCACCATTAAGCCAAAACAACAACTGCAATGATGTTTGAATCCCAAGTTAAAATAGATTGTCAAAGAGGATATTGAACAACTTCTCAAAGTTAAATTCATCTACGTAGTCATAGATAGTGAGTGGGTCAGTCCACTTGTAATTGTACCAAAGAAAGGAGGAAAATGACAGGTGTGCATTAATTTCCGGCTACTCAACATGGCAACTTTCAAGGATTATTTTTCATTGCCTTTTGTCGACCAAGTACTAGACACCATTTCTGGGCACTATTATTACAACTTTCTGGATGGTTATAGCGGCTATAACCAAATTTGGATTGCACTAGAGGACCAAGCAAAGATAACTTTCATAAGTCCTTGGGGGACTTTTGCTTACTGTCAAATTCCATTTGGTCTATGTAATGCCTCGGCTACATTTCAATGATTAGCTCTTAGCATTTTCCAACAATAGATCAGTAGCAGGGTAGAAGTCTTTATGGATGATTTTTCTACCTACGGAGTTATGTTTGAGTAAGTTCTAGAAAATCTTTAGCAGGTGTTGAAGAGATATGTCGAAACAAACCTTTGGCTCAATTGGCAAAAGAGCCATCTTATGGTCTAAGAAGGCATAGTCTTGGGGCATTGCATCTCAAAAGCAGGAATCGAGGTGGACCCTAAAAAAATTAGGCTCATCCAAGAATAACTTGCCAACCTAAAATAGTCAAAGAAGTTCAGTCATTCCTTGGTCATACTAGCTACTACCGGTGCTTCATCAAGAATTTTTCCAAAATTACTAAGTTGTTGGAAGAATTGACAAAGAAGGATGCATTGTTTGTCTGGATCCTTGCATGTGAAGTAGCATTTCAACAATTGAAGAAAAAGCTTATTGAAACCCCCATTCTTCAAGCACTAGATTAGTTCAGATCGTTTTATGTAATGACCAATGCATCAANGGCACTAGATTAGTTCAGATCGTTTTATGTAATGACCAATGCATCAAATTATGCTTTGGGGGCAGTGCTTACATAGATGGATGATCAAAAACGTCCATATTACATTCATTGTGTAAGCCAGAGCATTGTAGGTGCATAACTAAACTACACCACTATAGAAAAGGAGTTGATGGTAGTGGTGTTTGCCTTAGAGAAGATCAAGCACTATGTGCTTGGCTATAAACTGTTTGTGCATACAAATCATAGTGCCATCAATGATGAGCCCCTGTGTCATACGGTGGCTCGTGATTTTGTAGGAATTTGATCTCATGATGGTAGATCATAAAGGTGTGGAGAATGTGATCATAGATTACTTATTGTGACTAATATGGGATGACAAGAAGAAAGAGAGCCCTTTATCTGATCAATTCCTTGACAAATCTCTCCTTGTAGGTGCTATTAATGCACAAATGCCCGATGAACTAAAATGGTATGACACCATCCTCACTTATCTGCTTATGTAAGAACTACCACAAGGGCTGGACACTAGAAAGAAATAATAATTTTTTCATCTGGTCAAGCATTTCATGGAGATTAATGCAAACCTTTACAAAGTTTGTCCCAATGACCTAGTACGTTGGTGTGTCCTTGATACGAATCAACTACACATTCTTTAGGATGCTCATGAAGGTCCTTGTGGGCACCATTGTACTGGGAGATGCATAGCCATAAAAATCCTCATTGCAAGGTATTATTGGCCAAAAATCTTCAGGGATGCACACCAATTTGTTCATGCTTATGATTGTTGATAGAGGAATGGTGGAATGATAACTTGAATGGAGGGATCACAAAAATGGATACAACCTCCTAAGCCATTCGATAGTTGGGGCATTGACTTTATGGGTTCCATCACACCTTTATGAAATGGAAAGGCATATGTAATAGTCACAGTTGACTATTGTACCAAGTGGGCAGAAGCAACCATCGTCACCAACTATACATTCACCACTATTTCTCAGTTTGTACAACAAAACATCATAAATAGGTTTGGTGTAACTCATGTGTTAATTTATAATAATGGAACTCATTTTATAGGTGCCACTTTCATGAAATTGATGCAACACTTAGGGGTTGAACATAAACTCACAACATCATATCACCCCCAAGCCAATGGTTAAGCTGAGGTCATTAATCAGGAGATTACAAAAATCTTAATGCGTACCATTAGCAAATAGCGAAGAGACTAGAGCACTAAATTAAATGATGCCCTTTGGGCCTATCACTTCACATGAAATCTTCCCATAGGTTATTCTCCCTATGAGCTTGTGTATGAAAAACTACCAACATTGCCCATCCAATCTGAGCTCCGTACACTTTCTACAACCTATGACCTTGACCTAAATCTAAGTCTAGCATAGAAAGAACAATTGATGAAACTTAACTTGCTAGATGAAAATTAGTTAATGGCCCTATTATCCAATAAAACACCTAAGACATTCAACAAGAAATGTCATGACCTCAAAATAAGAAAAGTCAAGTTTCAACCAGGAGACAAGGTTCTTTATTAGAATCTTGCACATGTATCCCAACAAACCAAATTTCAAACATTATGGGAAGGACATTATATCATAGATGAGAATTTTCCATTTGGGGCCATGATCATTTACAAACCTAATAGCCCAAATAAGAAACAAATATTCAACATTCAACAAATAAAAACTTTCCATGAGCCCAAGCCAACNTTGGCTTGGGCTCATGGAAAGTTTTTATTTGTTGAATGTTGANTTGGATCTCTTATTTCCAACTTAGTCATGGGGGAGATGGCCACCCATACTAACACCTCCTGTTGCCCCATAGTCTTTTGACCTTTTTTTTGTTTCACACATTTTTGATTTTACAACTTTTTTTCATCTTCTTTTTTTTACATCTTTGTTTTACATATTTGTATTTTTAAGATTATTGATCTTCTCATAGTTTTTGTTTTATACCATTGTTAATATATTCAATATCTATTGTCTACTCTTTTACTTTCTTTTATGGTTATGTTTGCTTGTGTTTGATGTATTTCTCTACTTTTTCTACCAATAAGGTGGCAGGTACAATGATAATGCACTACTTGATGGTGGTATGCTTCATTTGTAATTTGATTGTTGATGTCTGGTTTCTAACTTTGAATGTCATTATTGACAATTGGGACATGGTTTCTTTTCATGTAACAGGTAGTGAGTCCACATCATCCACCCATCCACATACTCTATCGTCTTCCTTGTTTTGGAAGCATGTAGTTTCTTCTTCATTAATGCAACTTTAATAAATTGGTGACTTATGTAGTTTTTAGAATTGGGAAGGAATCAAAGGTTTGGATAGGGTGTGGCTTCAAAGGGATGTGGTATTCTTTGTGCTTTTTTGTTTTCCTGTGTGTAGGAGTGTTCTCGTAACCTTCTCACCATTCTATGTCATTTCATAATAGGAAGTCAAATAAATCCTTGCATGGTGTGGTCCTCATCACACAAAAAAGATGAGGATTCAAAGCACATCCCTAGGACAAAATAAATGAAAAAAACACATGGGTCTTTTCATTGTGTGGTTCCCATTCAAAAAAAAACATAGAAATTCAAAGCACACCCCTTATAACAAATAAAAGGGCTACAAGCACTAGTTATGAGACTTGTCTTGTCTCCTTTAACTAAGGCCCTTTCTCACTTCCTACCTTCACTCCAATTTCAAATGGTGGTTGTTTTGTAGGAGCATTCTTATGTTTTAGGGGATAGACTAGCCTTAGAATGTCGATGTGAAGTCACTAAAAGTGTTTGGTTTTAATCTGGACTAAGGATGGATCCTACCAAGTCATTTAATCACAAACTCCACAAGGGACTACATGTGACCATAATTAGGAACTCCATTCCACTCTCTCTTTCATCTATCTATGCTTTTCATACCTCACCTCACTGCCAGTTTTATGTTTTGATTCAATGTTCTGATTTGATGTATCGGGTTTCTTAGTTAGTTACTTTAGGGTTTTTGTACTTAACTTTCTGTAAACATTAATCATCCATGGTGCCCACGGACTCCTTGGTTTGAAGTTATGCAAGGGCATAAAAGGCTTGTGCCTACTTTGGGGAGGACTCACTTACATATCTTTTGATTTGGTTAAGTTAAGTTCTTTACCATTAGACATTGTTATAATCAAATTCTTTTTGTTTATCCCATCCATGTCATTCAATTATACACATCACAACTCTTTGTAATGAACTCCTTTTTATTGTTGTGAATACCCTCTGATGAGTGGCGAGGTATCCCTATGCTCAACTATATGAATACAAGCGTGTATGCACGATCTAGTTGAACTTTGTAGATGAACTAGTTATGGCACCTAGACAGTCATACGTCGATCGCAGTTCATTGTCTTCCCACTTGGACTAGTATTTGCTTTATCATGTATGGTTTAGTCTAGAGTGAAGTGTATGATGTGATTCCTAATTATCATGCTACTCCTAAAGACAATGAGAAATAACTTAATTAAACTAATAAGCAATATGAAGTAAAATCTAAGCTAGCCTAAGTGCGATGAGCATCCATTCTTAATCATTCATATGCATCTTGGATCTCATGTACTACCTCTGGGATTACCAAGCACACATTACTTGAGCACTACTAGATATGCTATTGGGTTACCAAGTAGTTACACTTAAATGTTCGTCATTAAAATGTATTAATTTTACATTAACAATAGGAATAGTAAATAATGATAAATAAATATTAACTTAGAAAAAAATAATAATTAATAGTTAAATACTTAAAAACTAAGTAAATGCTGCAATGATGAAGTAATCTTGATCTTTATTACCAACTCTGTGTGTGTCCAAGTACGTCACACTCAAACAAAGGTTCTGTACAATTACAAACATCACACTATGGGCATGCATTGGGGAAACAATTGAAAACTGACAAAAAGAGTCTACCCTAAGACTTACCAACTTCCTTCCTTCTTGTGTGCCTGAATGCTATATTTATAGGCCTACACAAGAATCACGATATCATGTATTTGATATTGTTATCCAGGCTATGATATCCCATACCCAATATTGATCGAGGCTTGGCAAACCACAAGTCATCATACCCCCACGACTGAATAACAACTCATCCTCAAGTCAAATAATCAAAATCAAAACAAGTTCATTTGATTACATAGTGGATAGGTATGGGATTATTGACTAACTATGAATTACTTCATGCTGCAGTGTAGAATTAAATGAAATAAAATTAGGACACCAACATAGAATACAAAAGAAAAACTTATTGGAACTCATGTGGTTCCTAGTAGCGGTGGTTCCTCCATGGGCCTCTTCCTCTTATCTTGTGCTCTAGGTTTTGGAAATGGATGTCTCTAGAGGAGCATCTAAAGCTTTTCTTCTTTGGTTCAGGGATCATGTGCCATCCATGTTGATGTTCCAATATCCAATGGAGTTGGCACCTCCCATGGGCATCGTGGTTGTAGAAACATCTTATTGGCTTTAACATACCAAGCTGCAAAAAATCGTCATTCCTCCTCATAAGCTTTGGCTTTATCTTTACATTCTTGGTAATCCATGCATCATCGAGCCAAATCTGCCATGACATCTCTTTGCCCTTGGTAGCTAGTCTTGACCACCTCTAATTCAAATATGCTACCTCTAATTTCTGTAGTATCTTTTTGTGTTCCGTAAATTCTGCTTCATACTTGGCGTAGGTGGCTGCTACCTACTTCTCCAATTCTGTCCTTGGGTGTGCTACTATCAACATGGCCAAGTTGGCATACTATAGGTTTCCCAACTCCATGTACTCAGTGAGATCCTATATCTGTAGGTCCTAGCTCTTTAGTTCTACTTGATGAGCAAAGGCATAAGTATCCAATATGGCCTACTAGCTAGTGTTCTGAGCACTGAGAGTGTTGATATGGGCTTTGTCCATATGGATTTCTTTCTCAAAGATCTGCTTGTACATCCCCACCTAATCTTTGAAATGCTCCTTCAACTTCTCATGTCTCTTAGCCTCATTTTTCCACACATTGATTTCAATAGCCATTTTCTGACGAATCGTGTGTACCTCTTCCATTGAGAGGGTTTTGTTTTTTTTGGTTACGTGATTCATGTTCTGATTAATCCTTATTAATTATTCTTGCATTTTTTGAAAATTCTCCTTGAGAACATTCTTCTATTTTTCTATTGTGGTTAACCAGAAAGTTTCAGCGACAAGGTGTTTATTTTCTTCTTATAAGGCATTGAGTGCTTTGGCATGTGCATACGTTTGAGCATGTGTCTTTGAAGCATCCCAATTAGCCTTCTCTTTTTTCCCTACCACCCTTTTATTATCTTCTAACAATTTATTTATCTACTCCATTCGAAATGACTCTAGCTAGTCTGTTGGAATCAATTGGGACAAATCTTGTTGTGCAGCTTGCAGGGTGACAAACTTCTCTTGGAGTCTTTTCAACTCATCCTCTACATGTTCAACCCTAACCTCTACCATGACCAACTTTCCTTTTATGGAGATGAGATCTAATTGTGTTGCTATGACATCTTGAAAGATGTTAAATAAGGATGTCATCACTTGTCCTATTTGCAACAACCAATCCAAAACATCCTCATGATCTGCAAGAGTCATCGAGGGACCAACTAAGGTTTGAGCGTCGTGTGCTCCTGTGAAATCTACCAGTGGCACAATAGGGATATTTATTGATTCTTTGATGTGATCTGTGAGCACTTCTACTACTCCCACTGCATCCTGGTGTTTCATAATCGCTACTATGCTACCTTCACCAATTTCTAATTGCACTTGAAAGATACAACATTTCTAAAGATCTGTTGTAACTAGTGTGATTCCCTTCCTTTTATTTGGATAGAAACGTCACCTTGTGTGTGATCAATTGAGACTGTGGACTGTATGACATCATTAATAATATTTAAGAGATTTGCCTCATCACAACTTCCCCAACTAATTGATTCAACGATGGCCTGAATATGGCTTATCGATGGTCAATAATCTTGCAATGGCAGTGGCAGTTGATCTTGCTGGCCTATGGGCTATGTGCTAGGCCCCACTTCTTGTTGTTGAGTAAGCCTTGTGTCTAATATCGGGGCCTAGAAAACCATGATTCATCATCCTCTTTCTAGTATTCCTTGTGTTAAGCTTTTTTTGAATTTTATGAATCACTTCTCTTACTTAACCTATTTGTCACTCTTTCCACTAACAATGTCAAGCAACCAATCTATCATAATCACAACCTGACTAGATAAAATCACTGATGAGACAAGGTATTCAACAATTATCTATTGCACTATATATACTAATCCTTCGTTTTGTTGTGATTGCAATGGGAAGCGTGGAATGGAAGTGGGACTATTGTCACCAAGAAAGATGCAACCATATTACTCACATGAGATTATTCATGACTGCTAGATCTCTTCTACCTCTCCCTAATTCTTCTATTGCCAAAATAGGTTGTATGTCCTTTGGATCCACTAATGTTCTTTCCTATTATCATGAACACCCAATTTTGTACACAATTGTAATGTTGTATGCTTGGGCACTTTTGTATTAGTCTTTTTTCTCTATGTCACTCTGCATATTAGTCAAATAAGTTCACACCCCCTAATATATTTTGTAAAAGACTTGTTCCTCTTCTTCTATACTTGAGGACAAGTTTTCATTCAGTCGTGGAGGTATGATAAATTGTGTTTTTCAATGCTTTGATATTGGGGTAGACGTGATATCGGGTACACAATATCAGGTACGTGATATTGTGACCCAATATGCAATATTGTACATTTGATATTGTAAGGTTACTCCTGGGTCTATAAATACAGTGTCCAAGTGCACAATTGAGAGTAATTTTTTAGCAGTTAAGTAGTGAAACTCTTGTAGTTGTTCCATTGGAAAGTTAGAATATTTTCCAAGTGCTCGCAATAGGAGGTCTAAGTGTGAACGGATCTTTATTCAAGCATTGATGTACCTAAGTACACCATTGTGTTGGCAATAAAGACAAACTCTTTGATCCATTCCTTGCAACCTTGAGACTCTCTTTCTTTTGCATTTATATATTGTGATTCCATGCAATTTACATTAATGTTATTAATGTAGTAATTAGTTTTGATCAATCAAGAAAATCATCAAAATACACAAGCACGATCCCTTCAAGCATACATGTGATGCTTGATAGCTTAGAAATGATTAGCGTTTGATAGCCCAGTAGTGTTTGCACAAAGTTTAGGATGTGTCTGGGAAGTGGGGATGGTTACTTGTGTTAGGCTAGACTAGACTATAGTTTACTTAGTAATTAATCACTCTTACTTTTATTCTTGTTTTAGGTGAGTAATTTCATAAAAACACAAAATAATAAAAATCTTACATCTCAATCACACTTAACCATACAACTGCATTTCACAAGTGGGACTAGGAAGACAATGAATGAATAACAAATATGCACTGTTGAGCTCTAGCATACTTAGTAATTATAGTCTACAAAATTCAACCGGATTGCACGTGAACCCTTGTGATTCATATGGTTGGGTGTAGGGGTACCTTGCCGCTCATCAAAAGGTCTTCATTCTCTCTTACCAATGTGTTGTTATTCTTTTGAAGTGCATAGGTCTTAACTTAAACCTATGATACATCCTATGTCTTTTTTTTTCCCTTCTCAAGTTTTTGTGTCCTAACCTTCAACTCATTGATATTTTTTATGGAACTAGCTAAGCTAATGAAATGTGGATTTTGCTAGCCTAACATAAAGTTTTGCAACTTTGTCTTGTGGCTTCTACATTAACATCTCAGCCTACTAAAGCTAAGGTTCAGAAATGACCAACTTCCCATTGATGATGACAAGCTTAGACTATGTAATAGTGATATCTTCAAGAATGTTGAAGATATCTAAAATCATTGGCTTAATTCTAACTAGTTTGTGTAGTACTTCCTCATGTTGTTTTATGCTTATTGCTCTATGTATCCTTAATCTAGTCCCTATAGATCAATGTCTAAGATTATAGTGATATCTAGGATTAATGTTATAGGGAACTTCAAAGCTTTTCCAATGTAGTCTATCACAACCTCTATAGTAGTTTCTTATCCTTTATACAACATGACAATTATAGCTATTCCATCCCCATACATCAACATAATTCGAAAGTTTGCTACATCACTTAAGATCTCAAGATACTATTTTAGCAAGGTGATGGTAATATCTCCTACAATATTGATGAAGGATGGAATACTTTTCTTCATGACTGATGAGTGGCGAGGTACCCCTACACTCAACCATACGAATACAAGCGTTACACGTGCGATCCGATCGAACTCCTCAAATGGACTAGCTGTGGCATCTAGACAATTAGCCTTAGGTTGCAATTCGTTGTCTTCCCATCTAGACTAGTATTAACTTTGTCACGTATGGTTTAGTCCAGACTGGGGTGTATGATGTGTTTCTATGCTAATGCTACTCCTGAGGGCAATGGAAGATAATATTAACTAATCTAAGAGAGAGAGGGTGAGAGAGAATCTAAGCTAGCCTAAGTGCGATGAGCATCCATTCCTTGATCATCTGTACACATCTTGGACTTCGTGCATGACTACCACTGGGATTACTAAGTACAGATCCTAGGTACGCTATTGGGTTACCAAGTAGTCACACTTAAATACTCATAATCAAGTCGTACTCATTCCACGTTTAATAGGAGTTCAGGGTGAGACCATATTAACTAAGAAAGTAGTAAATAATAATTAATTAAATGATTAAGCTAAGTGAATGCTGCAATGATGAAGTAATCTCAATCTTTATTGGTGGTCATGTGTGTGTCCAAGTACGTCAGACTCAAATAAAGGTTCCATACAATTACAATTACCACACTGTGGGCATACACTAGGAGGAAAAGGGTTGAGAGAAAAAAAAAGAACTAAAACTTAACACTTAAACTAAAACTAACCAAAAAAGCTCCTATCAAAATTTTCTACCTCTTATTTATAGATGAGGAGACAGGCTATGATATCGCATACACAATATTGTGGTTGCCTAAATGACGACTCATCATACCCCCACGACTCAATGAAAACTCGTCCTTGAGTTACAGTGATTACACAGTGGATAGGTATGGGATTATTGGATGGTGAAAATGGGTTTATGCCATAGTGTGGAATGTAAACAACATTGAGACACAACACAAAGAAAATTCTACAGCTGCAAAATTGATGGAACTCATGTAGTTCCTAGTGGCGGTGGCTCCTCCATAGGCGCTTTCCCTTTGTCTTGTGCTCCATGTTTTGAGACTTGATGGCGTTGAAGCATGGCCTAGAGTTTCTCCTCTTTGGTTTGTGGGTCTTGTGCCATCCATGCTAATGTTCCGATGTTTGATGGAGCTGGCACCTCCCACGGATAGGGTAGTTGCAAAAACATTTGATTGGCCTTGACATACCAAGCCATGAATACCCGTCGTTCCTCCTCGTAGGCTCTGGATTTGTCTCTGTATTCTTGGAAATCTACAAGCTATCGAGCCAAATCTGTTGTGACATCTTTTTGGCCTTGGTAGCTTGCCTTCACCACCTCAAGTTTAGAATTTTCAATCTCCAGTTTTTGGAATACCTTCTTGCGTTATGCAAATTCTGTTTCATATTTGATGTAGGTGGTAGCTACTTGTTGCTCGAGCCTTGTTCTCAGGTGCCCTATTGTTAACATGGCAAGGTTGGCATACTATAAGTTTGCCAACTCCATGTATTTTGTAAGATCTTGGATCTATAAGTCCTAGTTCTTAACTTCCGCTTGGTGGGCAAATGCATATGTGTCCAATATGGTCCACCAGCCAATGTGTTGTGCACTAATAGCATTGATGTGGGCCTTGGCCATATGGATCTCCTTCTCAAGGATCTGTTTGTACATCCCCACCTTGTCCCAGAAGTGCTCCTTTAGCTTTTCATGTCATTTAGCATCATTTTTCCATGCACTTATTTCGATAGCTATCTTTTGGCGAATGATGTGTACCTCCTCCATTGAGAAGGTTCGATTCTCCCTGGGTAAACAGCTTATGTCTTGATTGACCTGGATGAATTTTTCTCACAATTGATGGAAATGTTCTTTGAGAACATTCTTTTGCTTCTCCACAGCCGTCAACCAAAGGTTGTCGGCAAAAAGCTTCTTGTTTTCCTCTTGTAAGGCTTTGAGTGCCTTAATATGCGCATAAGTTTACGCCTATGCTGAAAAGGCATCTCAAACAGCCTTCTCTTTTTCTTCAGCCACCTTTTTAGTCTTCGTTAGTAGCTTGGTTAGTTTCTCAGTTTTAAAATTGTCTAGCCGATATGCGGGAACAAATTGTAAAGGGTCCCATTGTGCTGCTTGTAGGGCCACGAGCTACTCTTGTAATTTCTGCACCTCTGCTTCAGCATGCTCAGCCTTCACTTCTGTTAAGACCAGCTTCCCTTTAGTGGAAATGAGGTCTAATTGAATTGTTATAACATATTAAGGGATGTCAAACAAAGATTTCATTATTTGTCCTATTTGTAGCAATTGATCAAGCGCATCCTCATGTTCCACAGGAGTCATTGAGGTTTCGGCCAAAGTTTGAGCATGTCGTGCTCCTGTGAGATCTGCCGATAGTACATCAGGTACATTGAACGATTCCTTAATGTGATCTGTAACCACTTCTGTGGCTCTTGCTGCATCTTGGTGTTACATGACCACTACTATAGCCCTTTCACCAGTTTATAATTGTACTTAGAAAGATGCAATGTTTTCCAAGATCTGTTGTGACCAAATACTTTCCTCTCCTCCTTTATGAATAGACACTTCATCCCTTGTATGATCCAAAGAAACTGTGGGCTATATGGCATCATCAATGACGCAGAAGAGATTTGCATCATCACAACTTCCCCAATTGACTGTCTCAGCGATGGCCCTAAGATGGCTCATCGACTGTCTATAATCTTGCGGTAGTGGTGGTTGATCCTAGCCTGTGCTGGGCCCTGCTTCCTATTGTTGGCTGGGTCTTGTACTTGGAAGTTTGCTGGGTCCTGCAAGTTGAGCTGCATTGGTCCAGCCATCTGTTCTTCTTCTTGTTCTGGTCCCAGCATCTCACCAGTGATTTTCCTTATGGTTGGTGGCTTTAACAGTTCAGCATATGAAGCATTTCTGGCTTTTCAGAGGACATCATTAGTATATCCTCTAATACCAACACATTGGCACAACTTCCTGATAAGATAAGGGAAGGGTAAGGCAAGCTTCCTTGTCTTCCGTTCCTCAAACCACCTTAGGATCTCCGTTAAGTATAGATGAGNCTAGATCCTCTCTTCCGTTGTCAATTCTCCAAATGTTTTATCCCTGCCATATGCCCTTTCCAACCAAACTTGTTGCACATCTGGGTGGATAACTGAGCAACCTTAAGCCCTATATTCAGAAGGTTTAACACTTTTGAAATGGCTTGTGCAGAGAAATCAACTGTCACACCACAAATATTAATGGTGGTGCCTTGTTCTCTATTGTGCCAGAATTGGTACGTCTCCCCTAGGTACTAGGCACCGCTTTCAAAGAGGGTAGGCCATAAGGGAGATCCTTTTAGGTGATCCCTAACAACCTTGGGAGCAAACTCTACAAAAGATTTAAAATTTAATTCCACAATCACCACAGTGAATGTGGACCTTTCATGGATAGCCTGAACACAATCTTGGGGCAACGTGAGATGTTGTCCCTGTTCAGGCATTGCAGTAGCTCCTCCTTCTGCCTACCTAGACTGTATAGTAGGAGGGTCCTCTTGATGAATCCTAAATGATTATTCCTCCTGTTGTACATGTTGTTCGGCAAGGACTTGTTCCTCGCCTCTCCTAGGTCGTTTACTTCCACCTTGAGTAGGACCTTCTTGTTGTCCACATTTCGGGGCCATCTGCAAGCACACAGGGCCAAGCGTTAGTACAGTTTTTTCTAAAGTTAAGTTATACCTTGCTACTTGCCTTAATTAATTAATTTATTTTATCTCCGTGTGATGTTTCCTAAGAGATTATAATAGTGGGTCCTTTTTTACTTAGGTGGTTTCGAATTTTAGTTTCCCGATTTACCTAAGGGAATGAAATTATTTTTGACACATTTTATTCTTAATTTTACACTAATTACCCTTGATAATGTCCTTTGGGTGATGAAAAATTCCAAAAAAGTTATGAGTTATTCGACGTATGTCCCTTCCCCACAACTAAGCTGAAGACTCCAAGTTCAAGCAGGTTTAGACGAAATTAAAATCAGAGTACCAACGAGCAAGTTATGGATATAAAAGCAAGGGTCGTACAATCGCAAGTTGTACAGAAAAATTTGAAAAACTCCCCTACATGATTTTTGAAAAATGATGCTAAGTGTTGTAGGGGGATCACCTATATATAAGTATATGGGATGTGATATCACGTATGATACATCGCATATGCGATATCGTGTCAGCCGCCATATCGTGTACGCGATATCGTAGCCCTAGTGACATTAGGCAAAACAAAAATACCAAATTTTTTTGAATATTCTCTTGAAATCAACGTTGTAAACTTAGGACATTGGGCTATTGTTAAGGGGTTCTAAGGTAATTAGATGGTTTTGAAGGCATGAATAATTATGATGGTGTGGACTTTATCAATAAGGACCTCAAATGGTAAAGAAAAAGGTTATGTGATGGTTACATAGGAATGTTAGAATTCAGAGGGATAGTAGTAGGGAAAGAATGTTATGAAAAACAAGCTAAGGGTAAGAAATGGTGTATGTGAGCTACGTCATAAGTGAAAATTACATAGGATTACACAAGTGGATCCTCCCCAAAGCAGGTTCAACCTATAATGCCCTTGTGTAACCACACTTAAAATTGTCCATGGGCACTAGAAGGGTTAATTGTAATTTGCACTAATTCCACAAAACACACACATGTAAATATTACCAGAATGAGGTAAGAAATCTACGTTACACACAACACGAGCTAAAATTACATGAACAATGAGATGAGATGAACTATAGAAGGGATTGTAGAGATTGGGACATGAGGTAATTGACCCAGGGCACAAAGAATCCTACATGTAAAGCATGATTAACGTGTCATTAACCCATCATTCCAAGATTAGGATCAAGTCCATTCCTCTAATCAGTGACATCGCATTGTTTCATCCCATGATGAGCAACTATGAGAGTCCCATAACAACAAGGCATATGATCACTTGGCGTTTTATTCAAGGGAGGAGTGATTTTTGTTTTGTGGCACTTTTTCTTCTCTCTCTTCTTTTTTTTTTGTTTTTTTTTTACTACTAAATCCAAAGAAGCCGCCAACCTTCAAGCATGGGTGCATGTCTTTCCAGTGGGACCCCCTAGAACAGTGTTAGATTTTTGAGTGCCCTTTTGATTACTCTTACTCCCATTTTTCATTAGATCTACAAGGATCTTAGTACAACCACGTTGCATGATAACTCCCACAAACGTCACTAAAGAGAATCCGCAAGTCCCCTTGATGTTACACCCTAATTATTCCCTCTTGGTCCATCCTTCTTCATTTTGTGTACAATGAACACAAAGTTAATTTTAAGTTTTAAGAATGTCAAGAATATCACTGTGCCCTCAAACAAAACCTCTTATTTGTAGAATGGATGAGTGGGTGTAATGGGTTCACTATCCACATAATTGATCACTCAAGACTCAATAACATAGAACAGACCTCAACCAACGAGCCACATGAGTGTTTTATTCGTAGACGAGATTACTTACAAAAGTGTAAAAAGACAAAAAGGCAAAAAGATAAAATAAGAAATTGAAAAATGAAAAACTGGAAATCAAAAAGTTGTAAAATTGAAGAAAATAAAAAGTGGTTATTAATCCTGCTTGTTACTAGAGTGGGGGATATCCCCCATAACTAAACAGTTGAGGATGGCAAGGATTAACAATTGAAAGATGAGGATCCTTGCATGTTGGAAATATCAAAACTTGGTCATACCTACCCCATTGGGGTTCACACACTTGATTATAGTAAGCATAGTGGGGAAATTTGTAAGATGTGGTTCTTGGGTAAAGAGTTAACCCACTATGATGTTTGTGACCGTAAGATGGTATGCAAGGATCGGGATGTTGCCTTTCATGACTGTGTTCATTCGGCTATATGGTTGCTGAAGTGTTGATTAGTGGCCCTGATGAAGTAACATGAGGTGTTAGGTTCGAAGATAAGGGTGCACCACATTTTTGGGCTTGTTCTGAGTTGGAGGATGCAGTGGCCTTGGAATTGTGTTGTCCCTTTCTAGGATCATTTCTAAAGAAGGGACGACTTCAATGTTTCTGAGGTCTCTCACTGCTATTGGCAATAGTAGCACAAGTAACGTTCAGAGGTTGTTGCTGTGGTGTAGGTACCTTAGGAATAGTTGGTGGTGATGTATAAGGAGGGAACGGATGAGAATGTTGAAAATTAGGAGAAGTGTGTGGTACACAAGGCGATGGTGGTGTTGAGAACATGAGCTGAGAGTATTGAGGAGAATGATAATGCGGTGGGATAGAGTATGTTGGCCTAGTTGGAGAAATACTGTATTGGACTAGATAAGCATTTGGATTCGGATGATATGAAGGGTATCTCTAGTTTAGGGGTGGCTTCCCCCACGACTAGGATTGTTGCCACTATGATCGAACATAGTATCTCTATACGAACTCGAGATGTAATGTGCTTCCCCAATGCTCATATAAATGTAACAAGATTGGGCATTGGCCCTTAGGGTGATCATACAGGCAAATGTTGCATTCATACATGTGATTGGCAGTTGAGCTCTTATTTTCCTTATCCCTTCTTTTCGATTGTCTACCAATACTTTTTCCTACTTCTCAGGTTGTCAAAACTCTATCTCCAATGATATCGATATATTCTCCACAAGTTGTATGTGTCCATTCCAACATCTTATTGATCTTTTCCTTTACTTCTTCTAGTGATTGTTGTACTGGCAAAGATGGTTCTTTCTCCTTGTGATAGGTTGATTTCTCCTTTTTATGATCATGGACCTTTGTTAAGTTGAGATTCTGGTCCCGTTGATGTTTTTCAACACTCTCCCATCTAGCCATTTCTCCTTCTTCTTTTGCTACCCACTTAATAAGCTCTTTGACTTAATGGGTTCGTAGTTTGTACAGTTGACCTTGGGTAGATATCCCTAGGGTTTCTCTTGTTGCATCACAAACCCCATCAATGATATGGTACATTAGCCTTTCCTCAGAGAACTCATGGCCTGGACAGTTGTTTAATAGTGCATAATATCTTTCTAAGGCCATGTTCAAGGGTTCATGTTGTGCTTGTTTCCATCCTTGGATTTGTTTCTTCAAGGTTGACACTCTTGCATAGGTTTGATATCTTTCATTAAAGAGTTCTACGATTGTTGGCCAACATCATATTGAATTTGGTTTTAACGATCTATACCATACTTTTTCTTGGCCAACAAGTGTCATAGGGAAGAGCTTGAGTTTTTGCCAACCATTATCAATATTGTTCCATGCACAGGCATCATAGAAGGCTTGTAAATTTTGATGTGGATCTAAGTCATAGCCTCCTGAGAAATTAGGAAAGTTGTTTAAATCGAGCCTGGGTAGATGGTTCTCTTTATGATGCCTACGGGAGATTTGAACATCCTCTTGTATTTGTGTTAGGCTTGTAGTGGCCAGTAGGGGTTTATCGTCATCGGGTAAGTTATGCTTTTGTACATTGGGATGATGTCGCTTTCGTTTATGTTTATAAGAAACCCCCACCCTGGGTTGTGTACTCCAATCTTCGTTGTCATATAGTTCGTTGGTTCTCCAATGAACTTCCTCACTAGGTGTGGCATTATTATAGTCTTGTAGGAGAGGCATGATTGTGAAATTGTGTGTGAATTTGTATGTGATTTTTTATAATTATTTCTTTGTAAAAGATATATCGTTAATTCCTGTACAGTGACCTTGTATGATATAACTAATCTAGATAACTAGCACCGGCCCCGGCAATGGCACCAATGATGAGTGACGAGGTACCCCTACACTCAACCATACGAAGACAAGCGTTACATGCATGATCTGGTCAAACTCCACAGATGGACTAGTTGTGGCATCTAGACAATTAACCTTAGGTCACAGTTCGTTGTCTTCCCATCTGGACTAGTATTAACTTTGTCACGTATGGTTTAGTCCAGAGTGGGGTGTATGATGTGTTTCTACGCTAATGCTACTCCTGAGGACAATGGAACATAATATTAACTAAGCTAAGAGAGAGAGAGGGTGAGAGAGAATCTAAGCTAGCCTAAGTGCAATGAGCATCCGTTCCTTGATCATCCATACACATATTGGACTTTGTGCACAACTACCACTAGGATTACCAAGCATAGATTCTAGGTATGCTACTGGGTTACCAAGTAGTCACACTTAAATGTTTGTAATCAAGTCATACTCATTCTATGTTTAACAGGAGTTCAGGGTGAGAAGGTATTAACTAAGAAAGTAGTAAATAACAATTAATTAAATGATGAAGTAATCTCGATCTTTATTGCCAGTCATGTGCCTATCCAAGTATGTCACACTCGAATAAAGGTTCCGTACAATTACAATCACCACACTGTGGGCATACACTGGGAGGAAAAGGGTTGAGAGAAAAAACAAGAACTAAAACTTAACACTTAAACTAAAACTAACCAAAAATGCTGCTATCAAAACTATCTACCTCTTATTTATAGATGAGGAGACAGGCTACGATATCGCGTACACGATATCGCGGTTACCTAAATGACGACTCATCAATGACATTGAACAAGTTGGTAATGTCATCTTGTTGTTAATTGATGGTTCTATACATGTCCTCAAAATGTCTTATTGTAGGATGATAGATATTGGAACCATCCATAAGTGTTTGATGACTTATATTGGGCACACTTGAGCTTTCTCTAGAACATGTGGTTCTAGTAGTAGGGATGGAGGTAGCTACAATAGAACTCGTTAAAGTTATTACTCCAATGTTAAGTAGTGGTGTCATATCCTCTTAAATTCTAAGGGTTTTCTTCACCTTCATCATCTTGTTCTAAGAAGATGTGGATACTATCCAAAGGATGTCATTGACATAGTGAGTGATTCCTCTCCTTTTGCAAAATTTCCAAATCAAGCATGAGAAGAGAAGAATATTCCTACCTCCATTTAGCTTGAACCTCTTTTTAATCTTCAAAAAGAACAATTAAGCCATGTTGATTGGGAATCATCTGCTAAGAGGTATGCATGCTCTTGCAAAGAAGGATGTAATCTTGCCCAAACACATTATCAAATTAAGATGGTACATTATTATTTTGAAATACATATTTTCAACTTAGGAAAAGAATCCAAATTCATTGATGTTTATACTATCCAACCTTTGCAAATATTTCTTCTTAATCCAAGCATCTCACTTGAAAGAAATCTCAATAATTTGAGTTCTCACATTTGGAATTTCCAAGGCTTATGGAATGGCATGAATGGAATAAGAGATTATGATATTCTAAATCTTTACCATTGCATCATTCTATCGATTAATATAGAAGAGATAAGTTTTACTTAGATGCTTATATCCATTATTTCAGATGATGGGCCAAAGAGTAAAGTCTTGCAACTACTCATACATTTCTTAGGATTAAAAGTCCAAGAGGGTTTAAAGTTATGCTTTGGAAGAATTGTTCCATAAACTTCTTTTTCTATTATTCTTTCCAACCATGCTTTGTAAGAATCATGTTAAGATTTGGTAGTTGTTGAGATGCCTGTCCCTTCATAAATTATTCTAAGTAGTGAAAATCTGTCTAAGAGAAGGGGCTTCTAGCTCTTCCCTTGTTGGTATAGTTATGTTAGATTCTTTCAGTTGTGGTTTCTTGTCATGTCCTCTTCTATGCGTTTATCCAGGTATATTCTCTCATGGTTCAAATGGGCCTCTTACCTTCAAAATAACATCTATAGTCCCCTTAGATTAATTGTTAATTTCTAAAATATTTTATAATGCATTTTCCCTTTATCAACAGTCATATTTTATCCTAATTTGAGGGAAAAAATTTATGTTTTAGATCTTGGGTAATTGTAATTTCATGTTTTAGAGGCCTTAGGATAACTAAATGATTGGATAATTAGTTATTTTTAATCATTATTATTATTATTATTCTTAGTTGTTCATAAAAATAAGATATTAGAAAGTTTTTAGATTGTGTTCCAACTATCCCATGATGTAGAGCTCAAATCTAGGAGTATACAAGTTTTTGAATAGGATTAAATAAATATTTGGATCATAAGTTATCACTCTTGGAAGGCTTATTACTTGAGAAAATGGTAAAAGAATCCTCTTTCATTGAAGCAAATAATGAAAAAATGGCTAACAGCCATGTGCTATATATAGAATTTTGCTAGCATATCGATGTTGTTGCATTGATGAACTAGTGTTGACTAAGCCTTTTAAATCAATGATGGCCAATTAAAAAAAATTACCTTTTAATTTTATAAGAAATTTTAGAGGATTTTGAATCCAAATTTGGTTTCAATGAAGGGTGATGGGACACGATATCGCATGGGCCACGATATCGCCTACGCGATATTGCGTCTTCCCCTGGGATATCGCGTATGCGATATCACAGTGCATCATCAAATCTATAAATAAGAGGCGGCTCTCCCTTGTTTCTCATTCTAGGCCTAGACCATAGCGAAACTCTAGCAGTTTTACCTCTCCAGAGATAGAATAATTTCCATGTGCCCGTAGTAGGAACTCCAAAGTGAACGGATCTTTATTCGAGCAAATATTGTACCTGAACACATGTTTGTGTACGGAAATAAAGACAAACTTCTTGGATAAACCTTGCAGTGCATGGATTAAGCTAAATATTATTTTATTTACTGTTATTTATTTTTTATCATTTAAATGCTTTATTAGTCATTAAATCTCTCTCAACCCTTCTCCTGTAGTTAAGTGCATTCAATACGATCGCTTCGAGCACGTGCGTTACGCTTGGTGATCCCAGCAACAACTAGCGTTTGGTAACCAAGGTTGCATTAGTTCAGGGTGTGAATGGTAAGTGGGAACGGATGTTGATGCTAGGTTAATTAAGGCTTAGTTAGTTAGTTAAAGTTAGTTAAAGTTAGTTAATTAGTACTTACTTACTTCACCTCGTCCGCATAGGAGATAAAACAGAAAAGACATAAAAATCACATACCTCAGACTTACTTAACCATACACCCATGAAAAATACAAGTAAGTCTAGGAAGACAATGAATGATTAACCTTAAGTGTTCCATAAGTTGTGTAGGTACTTAGTCTATGGAGTTCAACCGGATTGCGCGTGTAATGCTCGTATTCGTATGGTTGAGTGTAGGGGTACCTCGCCACTCATCATTGGCGCCATTACCGGAGACTAAGTGTTTGTGCGCTAAGTAGAACATAGGAGATCACTCACATCGTTGGGAGCTTAAATGAACCCTTAGGGTTAATTAAATGAAAAATTATATAACGGTTAATCAGCACACTGAATTAAAATAACAATGTCTTCTTCTTCGAACAAAAGCAATTCACCACCTAGGGATCATACAAGAAACAGTCAGCAGTCTAAAACACATAACCAAAATCTACCAGTTCCTAAATAGTACCAGGTGATATATACTCATCTCGATGAGTATCTACCCAATTTTACTTTTATCCTCCATCAAGATGAACAACTACACTAGAGAGGTTTGCAAGGTAACATAGTGTTACCTCCAGATTGGGTAGTCCCTGACATGCTTCTCCGTGCTCTTGCACAAATAGGCATGACACAGCTCTATGCTGAATACGTTTTAGGTGATTTCGACACAAGGGATTACCATCCCACAGAAGCACAATGTTTAAGGGACTCGAGGTAGGAGAGCCATCATACATTGTTGAAGAGCAAAGGGGTCATGCATGTCCTAAGCAAAATTCGAGATGGTGAACCACTTATAATGGGTTCTCCATCAAATGATGTTCCCCCTCCTAATGATAGTGAGGAGNGAAATTCGAGATGGTGAACCACTTATAATGGGTTCTCCATCAAATGATGTTCCCCCTCCTAATGATAGTGAGGAGGTGGGGTATTAGAACCTATGCTCCATGATACACAACCCTGGTTCTAATCCCCGTGAATGCCAAATGTTCACTAAGGAAACAAAGACACATGACAAGGATAGGCATTTACATCGTCATCATGATCGAGGCCAAAGCCATCGAAGNATGTTCACTAAGGAAACAAAGACACATGACAAGGATAGGCATTTACATCGTCATCATGATCGAGGCCAAAGCCTTCGAAGAGAAGGTAGAAAACATCGTCATGGCAATGGTCCTCCTTCTTCTTCCCCTTCATCACATCATTCACCCTCTCCTTACACATATGGGCATAGTCATAAAGAGCATAACGGTGAGGATCAGGATAAGCGAAATGAGAGACCTTGACGAGAGAGTCGAGAGAGAGGACGAGGGCAGTCTAGAGAATCTAGGCATGAAAGAAGGAAAAGTAGGGAACAATGTAGGCATCATAGACATCATGAAAGAGATAATCATGATGAACCCCTACTTGCCACCTGAAGTATGCTAGATATTATGGAGGCAATGAGAATACCAACAAGGCATCAAAAAGATAATCAGATCAAAAGACTTGACATGAACAACATCCCATGCTTCGAAGGGGGATATCACGCTGATCCAAAAAATCATTTACAGGCATTCCATGATGCCTGCACCTTACAAAACATAGAAAAAAAGTGGAAGAAACAAAAGTTGTTTTCTAGGACACTCATAAAGGAAGCAGAGAGTTGATACTGGTCCTTAGAGCTGGAAACCATTAGGAGATGGAGTACGATGTTAGAACTCTTCAATGATAAATACCAAACATACTCTAGAGTGTCTAATTTGCATAAAAAGATCCAAGGATGGAAGCAAGGTACTCATGAACCCTTGGATGCTACCATGGGCCACTACTACACATTGTTACATCATTGCCTAGGCCATGGTTACGCACAACGGGATCAACTATGCCACCTCGTAGATGGGCTAAGGTATGAAACTAGGAGAACCCTTGGGACTTATGCCCAAGGGAGATTATTAGAGCTTAGATCCCATGAAATTCATTGATTGTTGGAGCAAGTAGCTAAAGAAAAAGGAGAGCTACAGAAAAGAGAAAGCGCAGAAGAATATAACCATGATCCTTCCCTCCGAAAGAGGGGAGTGAGATTTTGTAATGAAGAGGATGAGTCACCGCTCGAAGAGTTGGTGAATCGAAAAACCTTGCCGCTTTAGAAGCTAACAACGGAAGTGGTGGCTAAGGTAGATCAAATACAGGACTCCTTGGATAGTAGATTTAAACTTGTCCTAAAAATCATAGAGGAGTCTAAGGAGGAACAAAGTAGTGACAAGGATAAGAAAAAGTGGAGAGATTCAGGTCATGCACATGACAAGGGTAAGGGAAAAATGAATATTGCCAATGAGGTTGTGGATTTGAACATAGACAATGATGGTGGATGTGAGATCTGCCAATATGACCATCCTAAGGGATGTTGTCCAATCATCTCACATCTACAAGAGTTTGGAATGTATGCACTCAACCCAAGACTTAACAAACGGCAAGCACCCCAAAGGTTACCTTATCCCCAAGGTAACCCAAGGTAGTTCCACCAACTGTTAACGTACTATCCAAGTGGAACTCCACCACAACCCATCGAGTAACATCAGCAGTACCAACACCCACAGTCATGGGGGATGCCACTACCTAAGCAACAATACCCTTACCAGCAACCTGATCCTTATGGATATTACGTGTAGCAGCCAATTTCTTCAAGTGACTCCATGGGTTACACAGCTCCACAACATCACTACCAAGTTTAAGAGTACTTTAGAAGGACTCCCTCTCCTCTAGGAGACACTCCACACACGTAGCATCCTCTGAATCCATCTGCCACTCTTTCTTCGGTAGTTCCCATACCACCTACTCCAACAATGCAAGGAGAACTCCCCACTCAACTGCAGCAACGTAATGCTACGAGAGCTGTAAAAATTCAACCCACTGCTAGTTTTAACAACTGTAAGAAGAGAAGACCTTTCTTCAGAACCAAAAGCCCAGACAAGCTCTCACAACCACAAGTGGTTGAGTCTGTGCACACTCCTCTAACATACAAGGCTTCAGAGCCCCCTTCAAACCAATACCAAAGCTTAACGCATACGGTTATGTTAACACATACCGTAACTAACTGGATCAAGGTAGGACACCTTCCTAGGAAACTATTTGACCCTAGAAGTCCCATAATCTACCTCCAAGTCATCGGGAACGAACCACATAAGGCTCTTCTTGACTCAGGTTCTGGAGTCAACTTAATCTCACAAGAAATGTATCAAGCCTAGAACCTGCCCCAACTCAAGAAGAGTAATACTCAATTAGAGTTGGCTAACCAGTCCATCACCATTCCCTTGGGATTGGTGGAGGACATTGTACCACTGTGTGTGGTTGGTCTTACCCAGCTGATTTCCTGGTGATAGAAGTTAACAACAACGAAGGGGACTTCACAATTATAATGGGAAGGGCATGGCTAAGCACAATAGATTCCTGCCTAGGAATCTGTAATCTTTCCTTGGAAATATCTAAGGTAAACATTTATGTAAAGATCAAGAAGAAGAAAGTTCCATGCATCACATACAGTGACTCTAAGGGTGACGACATGGAGGAATGCTTAGCATCTCCTACATGCAACCGGTGTGCCCAAGAAACTCTAATACAAAGGTGCCTATATGTAGCAACCACACAACAAGTGGACACCCCGTGGTTGACAGCTAATCGAAAGAGCAACCGGCCAACATGCATGGAACGAACTCGGGGAACAACTCATGCCCACAATGAAAGCATAGATACATTGGAATATGAGCGTCGCCAACTTCCCCCCCTTAACCTCAGAACATCAATTGGGAGAAGTTGGAAACTTCTAAGAAATTCAAATAGGCGTTCATTATTTCGGATCTCTCCCTTTCTATTCAGCCATGGGGGAGATGGCCACCTATGCTAATCATTTGGGGCCCTCAGTTCTTTTAAGTTTTTGTTTTACACGTTTTTGTTTTACACATTTTTGTTTTACACATCTTTGTCTTACACATTTTTTTTTTTACATATTTTTTTTTTACAAATTTCTTTAAATTTTCTTGTTTTTGTTTACAACATCGTTCATAATTTTTCATTTCTTGTGTATGTGTGTGTGTGTGACTTATCCATTTTGTTAAGTTTGTCACCAATAAGTGTTCTTAATGATGGTATGAACTATTTTCCTATTGATTGCTAATGTTTCGTTTTTGCCTTTAAGTTATGATGTTGATACTAACATATGGTTCTTTTGAGGCAATGAGTCCACTTCATCCATACATCCACCAGTTCTATGGTCTCTCTCGGCTTGGAAATGTACAATCCCTTTCTAAATAAGAACTATAACGAATCGGTGATTGGGCATTTCTCAAACTGAGGAAGGACTCAAGGATTGAAAAAGGTGTGACTTTAAGGAAACTTGATGCATTTGTGTTGGCCATTCTCTTGGGTGCTTGGATATTTTCTTCTTGAGTTTTCTTACGGTTTCGACGTTACCCAATTATTGGGAAGCTGAGCAAATAAAAATAACAAAGTCTTTGCATGGTGTGGTTCTCACGCATAAACACATAATACAAAAAAAAAACTATGAGAATTCAAAGCACACCCCTTAGAATAAATAATCATTTGGGCTACAAGCACTGGTTATGGAACTAAAATAAAAATGTTCCCTCTAACTAAGGCCCTTCTCGCTTCCCATTCTCTCCTCCTTGTTTCATCGGAATGGTCGTGGCTCTTGGGTGAAGGCATTCTTGTTACTTCAAGGGGATGGATTGGTCGAATGCATTAATGTGAAGTCACTAGATGTGGTTTGTTTAAGGGCAAACTTGGAATGGGATCTGCTAAGTCACATTAACCATGCAACACATAAGGGACTATACACCACCTTGTTCTTGGGATTCCATTCCATTCTCTTCGCTTCATCCTTCTCTCCATTATTCACCTCATTGTCGATTGTATCATTAGTGTATATTTTGGTTGACACATTGTTTCCTTTTTAGTAAATTCTTGTGGTTAATACTTTAACTCTTGTTCCAAATAACATTCCCAAAGCCTACGGACTCTTTGAATGTGGGTTTGTTAGGGCATTAAGGACATGAGTCTGCTTTGGGGAGGACCCACTGACATTCCTATTTGGTGCACCAGTTGAATTCTTTCCCCTAACATTTTTTGCAATTCATTTTATTTTGTTCATTTCCATCTTGACATCCATTTCATCGATGTTATAGTTGTCTCTTATTCTCCATATTCCTTGTTCCTTTTCTTTCTCCATTCTATCACTACCGAAGGTTCACTCTTAGTCATGGGGGTCTAGACCCAAAAGTTTTCGATTTTCTCCTAACCCCTACACCTTTGGTAGTCGCCATGAATATATCTCTAGACCCATATCAGCCATACCACAACTCAGCCAATGGACCTTTCATCGAAGCAAGGTATCAATTGCATTGTGATTCATTTACCCTTGCTAATATAAATATTGTGTTGTGTGTGTAGATGGTAATCATACAACAACGGATTGGATCTAGAGAGAATACTTGGAATGGAGCAATGCTGAAAGCAACTATGCAAGGACCAAGATCAATGGTGCGCTTATGGATAGACAACAAAAGACACAATCTTGGCATTGACAGCAGCAAAACTTCTCTCTCTCTCTTTCTCAACTGCCAAATAAGGCTTGATGTCAAATGTATAAGGTGTTCACTCTTGTTGTCATGAACACCAGTTTTATCTTGTCTTGTAATGATGATCCATTCACATGTCATCCCATTAGTTTCATTTGAGTCAATAATCCCATACCGTCCCAATATTTTGTAAGGAACTCGAGGACGAGTTTTTATTCAGTCATGGGGGTATGATGGGATGCGATATTGCATGGGCCACGATATCGCATCCCCTGCGATATCACGTATGTGATATCCCACCTTCCCCTATGATATCGCGTACATGATATCGCGGTGCGTCATCAAATCTATAAATAAGAGGCGGCTCTCCCTTATTTTTCATTCTAGGCCTAGACCATAGCGAAACTCTGGCAATTTTACCTCTCTAGAGATAGAATAATTTCCATGTGCCTGTAGTAGGAACTCCAAAGTGAATGGATCTTTATTCGAGCAAATATTGTGCCTGAACACAAGTTTGTGTACGGAAATAAAGACGAACTTCTTGGATAAACTTTGCAGTGCATGGATTAAGCTAAATAGGATTTTATTCACTATTATTTATTATTTATCATTTAAATAATTTATTAGTCATTAAATCTCTCTCAACCCTTCTCTTATAGTTAAGTGCATTCAATACGATTGCTTCGAGCATGTGCGTTACGCTTGGTGAATTTAATGTATAGTTTTATTAAATTCATAACTATACTAAATAAAACCATTAAATTCATAACTATACATAGTAGTGAGATCAAATGAAGTTAGAAGAGATTACAAAAGTGGAACATGAGCTACCTTACCATGGTTGGAATGGAACCTTCATAAAGAGCATGACTAAAATAATCAACATACCTATTTGTTAGGATTCCAAACCAAGTTAATACCTCTTGTAGTAATGTTAGATTGTGTCATCTTGAGCCCACCACCACGAGACCAACTAACCACCATATTGAAAATAACACCACTTAAGAAGAAAATGATTGGAAAACATACATTAGTTAAATAAAAATAATTAATTAATTGTTAATTTTTATGTTATGGACCTTGGTCATGAGTTAGAGGAACACCTAAAAGCATGGGTCACATGTCTTTCTAGTCTTATAACCAATGCTAATTTCATCAGAGTGTATTCAAGCATGGATCACATATATTTCTAGTTATATAATGGAATTAGTCTAAAGGATCACGATATTCTTGAAAGTATCCTATATTCAAGTATGTGTCACATGTTGTTCTAGTAGTGGTTTCGTAAGAATGGTTTTTTAAAAATTTAATTAATTATATAATCTATTACCCTCGTCATAAGACTATCTTTGGGTATGGATCACATGTCTTTCTAGTGACATAACAAGAAAACAAGTGTTTTCAAATAATATTTTCTAAAAACATTTAAAGATATGAGTGGCATTATATTAACATGAGATGAGTGAGACCTGGGGTGAAAGTTTAAGAAATCAACAAATATTTTAGATTTCACACCCTTATCCAACACTCTTGATCCTTCCTTTTTCCTTTAAGATTAATAATCATGGGATAATTTTAGTTTCCAAATGTGATAAGGATCATATTATTTTCATGATAAGGACCTATTATTAATTGAAATGAAAGGGTGAATGATGTGATCTTACTACTTTAACATAAATATGCCTTTAATAATTTGATAGTATAGAATACAATTCTAACAACGAAGTTGATTCTTGCATATAAGTGACAACTTTATTAATATAAATATTGAAATAATTCATAAACATAAGGAAAAGGGAATTAAAAAAATAGAAAATATATAGAAAATTTTTAAAAAATGTTAAAAATAGCAAATGGATTAATAAATTTATAAAATACTATAGAAATAGGAAAACATAGAAAACACTATAAAATAGAAAAATGTAAGATGTTCTCACAAGGTCTTTAACTAGAATGGATATCTTTCCCATGACTAAGACTCATGATAGAGATATGAAAAATGAATTGGCTTTAGTGGCAGTATAGGTTGATGGTAAGTCTATGACTATCTAGGTGTTCTTAAATGGTTTGATTTGTTACGTGTTGAGGATCATAAGTTTTTATGGGCAACTAGGATGGTACTAGACATGAACATAAAGTGGATGTTATAAAGTCCTTCTTATAACATTTAACATCTAGTGTGTTATGGCATATGAGTGGGATTTGAATATATAACCTTATCACCTAATTTAAATGATACACATATAATCTTAGTATCATGACATTGTTTAGTATAACCCATATAGACCTCATTTTACATTATTTATGCCCTTTGGTTTTTGCCTAACACATTGAGATTTATCAAATGTTCCTTCTATGTTGATGAGCGTCAAAGTGTCACGTTGATGGGGCCCCATTTATGTGGTGTTACCCCATCGATGGGGCCACATCAATGTAGTGTTTGCTACATCTACAAGGCCCCATTGATGCAGCCCTAAAGCAAAAACTATAAATATGAGCTCAGAGTCATGTTTATGGTCATTCAAGTCATAGTAGTAGCTGAACTCTTGTAGTTTTCACATTTGAAAGTTAGAATATTTTCCTGAGTGCCCACAACAGGATTCATTCAGTGTATGGATCTTTATTTGAGCACTATTGTACCTAAGCACGACAGTGTGTGTAGAAATAAAGATGAGCTTCTTGATCAACCTTACAGCATTCTAGATAGTTTAGATGTTTTATTCATGCATTTAATGTTTTTAGTAATTTATTCAATGTTTCTTAATAATTAAGATAATTAAGTGATTAAGTGAGATAAGCTAAATAGATTAAACACATAAGTATGACCACTTCGAGCATAAACATGTGTTCACTTGGTAATCCTAGTAGTGTTATTACTTGGTGCACCCAGTAGCATAGTGCTTGGTAACCCAGCGGTGGATACATGGGTTCAAGACATGTATGAAAATTGGGATCAGATACTTATGTTAGGAATAGTTAGAGATTACTTAAACAGTTAGATTAAATTAGTTCTCAATTTACTTCATCTCTCTCTTTTAGTATCAAAACCATAAAACATAAAATGACAAAAATCATATGCCTTAATTAAACTTAACCATACCTTTGTACATCACAAGTGTAATTAGTAAGACAATGCATGACCATTAAGGCAAGGTTCACTTCCTAGAAGACTAGTGTACCAAAAACTAGAGAGTCTGCAAAATTTGGCTAGTTCGTGCATGAACACTTGGTGATTCATATTGTTGGGTGTAGGGGTATGTCTTAACTGATCATGATTAGCACCATTGTTAGGGACTTTCTTTTGTTGAAACATGTGCTATCTAGGTTTAGTGAATATCATTAACATCATTGGACAAACCCTAAGGTCAATATCATTCCCAAATAATATAACTACAAAAGCACACTAACATTTTATTTGTTTTGCAAAATGTCTTCTTCTTCTCATAGGCGAAATGATATGAAATCACCGATCCCACAAGAGTGCAAAGTGATATATACTCATCCCGATGAGCATGTGCCTAATTTCATCTTCATCCTACATTAGGATGAGCAACTACAATGGTGTGATATGGAAGGCAACATTGTAATGCCTCTCAATTGATTTGTGCCCATGATGCTACTTTAAACTCTTAAGAAGCTAGACATTCACAATCTTCAAGAAGAGCACGTTGTGCATGACTACAACTACCAAGACTATTGTCCCACTAAAACACAATGCAAGTGAGATCAACACCAAGAGAAGCATCACAAGGATGTGAAGGGGCAACTGTTCACCAATCCCTTATTCTTACTAAACTAATATGATAGCAAGGACCCTCACTCTAATGGCTCTCAACTTGAAAATTCTTCACCCCTTGTTACTGGTGATGAGGATGTGGCCCTGAATCTACAATTCACAATTAACAATCTAGGTTTAGGAAAAGATGGTAGTCAAGGCAGTGGATCAAACAAAGCATCAAGAGAATAAGAAAATTGATGAATGTGGTCATGATAATCAAAGGGAAATTTGACAGACAACATGGTGATGGTAGTCTTTCTTCCTCTTCATCCTCTTCATCTGGATCTCCTTCTTCTTCTTCTTCTAGTTCTGAAAGACGTCATAGAAGGAACAACCATAATGGAGGTGAGTAACTAGGCAATAATACTAATCTTCATGCCCACAATAATCAAATGGGTAACAGAGGACATCATCAGTAAAAAAAATAATGATGATGATGAGCCTTTGTTGGCAACTCAAAGTATGCTTAACATTGTAGAGGTAGTCAAGATTCTGACTAAGCATGTGAAAGATAGTCAGATCAAGCACTTAGACATGAAAAATATCCCAAGATTTGAGGGGGGATATAACTCTAATCCACAAAATCATCTACAAGCCTTTCACAATGCCTATGCCTTACAAAACATTGAAAATGATTGGTAGAAACTCAAACTCTTTCCTAGGACACTCATCAAGGAAGTAGAAGGCTAGTACCAATCTTTGCAGCCAAAATCTATCAACTGATGGAGTACCATGTTGGAACTATTCAATGATAAATACCAAATGTACTCCAAAGTGTCTAGCCTAAGAAGGAAAATCCAAGGATGAAAACAAGGAACACATAAGCCCTTAGATGCAAACATGGGCAAAATCTATTCTCTCTTACATCAATGCCCTAGCCATGGTTATTCTTAGATGAAACAACTTCACCACATCATAGATGGGCTCAAAGCAAAAACCAGAAGAACTCTTGGGGTTTATGCCCAAGGGAGACTATTTGGACTAAGAGTTCATTAGATACAAAGGCTAATAGTGTAGGTTGCAAAAGAAGAAGGTGAGTTTCAAAAAAGGAAAAGTATTGAGAAATATAAGAGGGACCTTTCCATAATGAAAAGGAAGGTTTGATTTTGTGATGAGAAGGAGTCACCACTCAATGAGTGATGAACAAGAAAACCTTGCCCATCTAAAAATCTATTTTTGATATTTTGGCAAAGGTTGATAAATTATGGGACTCTTTGGATGAAAAATTCCAAACTGCTATGAAGATTGCAGAAGAATCCAAAGAGTAGAATAGTGATTGTAACCACATAATGTGAAAAGAAGCTAAATGTGCCTACCAGAGAGGTAAGGGCAAAGCTGTTGTAGTAGAAGAAGTTGTGAAAATAGACTCTAATGATGATGTTGGGTGTAACATTTATCACTATGAACATTCTAAGGGATGTTGCCCTATGATGTCACACTTACAAGAGTCGGAGGTGTATGTGTTGAATTCTCAACTAGCATGGAGGCAAGCTCCTAGATGATTGCCTTATCCTCAAGGCAATCCAAGGTAGTTCCACCAGTAACAACACGCTTACTATCCAAGTGGAGCTCCATCACAACCATATGAACAATATCAACACTAGCACCAACCATAGTCATGGAGAATGCCATTGCCAAGACAGTAGTACCCTTATAGGCAACTAGATCCATATGGGTACTATGTTCAATAGCCCATCTCTCTATGAAGTTCTGCTAGCCACACCTCATTTTAGCATCACTATTACCCTCCAAAGTACCATCAAACTCATTCATCATATACTTGAGAAGAATACCCATATCCATACCACCCTCTACATCTATCTACACAAGTCCCTCCACCCTCAACCTAGTTACCTCCTACTCCATCCATGTAGGGCAAAATTCCCCCATAGCCGTAGCAAAAAAATGCTATGAGGGCTATACATTCACAACCAGCCTTCTAGCTGAGTGATTCAAATAATTAATCTATGAAATGATCCTTTTTCAGACCCAAAAATCCTTCCAAACCCTCATAACCTAATGCAACTAGTCACCATATATCTCTAACACCCTCATCCTCTACATCAAACACATTTGAGTATCCTTCAAAATAAATGTCACCTTAGATCTACATTGTGATGTTAACTCATGTTGTTTCTGATTGAATCAAGGTTGTCAATCTTCCCATGAAAAGATCTAACTTAAGAAGTTCTCTTATTTACTTATAGATTACTGGACATGAGCCATGCAAGGCTCTTCTTGATTCTAGTTTTGGTGTCAATCTCATCTCCCATGACATGTACAAGATCTAGAACCTACCATCTCTTAAGAAGAGTAACATCCATTTGGAATTAGCAAACCAATCAATCACCATCCCTTTGGGATTAGTGGTGGTCATTGTGACTACAGTTTGTGGGTGGTCCTATCCTATCAATTTTCTAGTGGAAAAGGTAGAAAATTGCAAAGGCAACTTCCCCATTATTATGGAAAGGGCTTGGTTAAGCATGGTTAATGCACGAATGGGCTTCAAGGATCTCTCCTTGGAAATCTCCAAGGAGAAAAAATTTGGACAACTAGAGAATAAGCATGTTCCATGTGTGTAGAAAATCTAGTTCATTAAGAGTATATTCATTAAAGCACGTAATCAATGTGCACATGAAATAGATATCCAAAGGTGCCTATACACAGCAACCACAAAAAAGGAGGGTACCTAGTGGCTGACAGCTGACTCTAATAGCAGCACATTATGCATGGAATCGACTAAGAGCCTGACATGTGCTCATGTAAAAGGCATGGATAAACCTAAGCAAGTTAATCATCAACTCTTTGATGATGAATATGATGATACCTGTTGGGGAGAGTTGGTAATCCCTGATAATTTTAAGTAGGAGCCCCTAGAGTTAAAAAATCTACCAGCCAACATGGAGTATGCATTTTTAAATAATGGCAAACTGATTATAATCAATGCAAATATTACTTCAAAACAAAAATACAAACTATTGAAGATGGTCAACAAATGGCCAACAACCTTTGCTTGGTCGTATCTCAAACTCACTGGAATTGACCCAAGGATATGTTAGCATTGTAATCACACTGACATAGCCATGAAGCTAAGAAGGCAGCTGTAGAGGTAGCTGAACCCCAAGTTGAAGCAGATCGTCAAGGAGGAAATAGAAAAACTCCTTAAGGTGGGGTTCATCTATTCCATCATGGATAGTGAGTGGGTTAGCTCACTTGTAATTGTGACAAAGAAAGGTGGCAAATGGTGAGTTTTCATTGACTTCAGGTTGTTGAACATGGCAACATATAAAGATTATTTTTCATTGTAATTTGTGGACTAAGTGTTGGACACTATCTCTTGGCATTGCTATTATAGCTTCTTGGATGATTATAGTCATTATAACCAAATCCAGATCGCAATAGAGGATGAAGCCAAGACAACATTCACGAGTCCCTAGGAAAATTTTGCATATTACAAGATGTCATTTGTTCTATGCAATGCCCCTACAACACTTCAATGCTTGGTCCTTAGTATTTTTCAACAAATTGGTAGTGGGATAGAAGTCATTATGGATGACTTTTCTACCTACGGGGCTACATTTGAGTAAGCCTTGGATCACCTTGAGTAGGTACTGAAAAGATGTGTTAAAATAAACCTTAGGTTCAATTGGCACAAAAGCCATTTAATGGTCCAAGAAGGCATAGTACTAGGGCATAGAATTACTTAGGCAAGGATTGAGATAGATCAAAAAAAGATAAGGATCATCTAAGAAATTACTTTCCAACTAGAGATAGTCAAAGACATCTGATCATTCCTTGGACACACTAGCTACCATCACATATGGGTCTATGCCCCATATGAAGTCAACCACTAGAACCATTTAACATATGGGGCATAGACTTCATGGGTCCCATCACATCCATGTCCACTGAATAGGCATACATCATTATAGTAAACTATTACACCAAATGGGCAAAAGTAATAGCCGTCGCCGATTGTACATCATCCACCACTACTAGATTTGTAAAACAACATATTGTAAATAGGTTTGGGATGCCACGTGCACTGATTTCTAAAAATGGAACTCATTTTATAGGTGCCACTTTAGAAAATTGATGCAACGCTTGGGGGTTGAACATAAATTAACAACACCTTATCATCTCCAAGCCAATGATCAAGAAAAAGTCACCAACAGGGAGATTACAAAGATTGTAACGACCATAAGAAAATATAAGAGAGATTAGAGCACAAAGCTCAATGATGCCCTATGGGCCTACCGCTCAACATGAAAACTTCCTATTGGATGCTCTTCCTATGAGCTGGTGTCCAACACTTCTAGTGCAATCTAAGCTTTGTACACTTTCAACAACCTATGATTTGAACCATGACCTGAGTCTAGCATAAAGAGAAAGATTAATCAACCTAAATGTACTAGATGAAAATCAATTAGTGGACCTATCTTTGAATGAAGTGCAGAAGGCATACAACAAACAAAAGCATGACCTGAGAATATGGAAAGTGAAATTTCAACCAGGAGATAAGGTTATCTACTAGAACCCCACACATGTATCCTTGAAAACAAAGTTCCAAATGTTGTAGAAGGGACCTTACATAATTGAAGAAACCTTTCCTTCTGGGGCCATGACCATATACAAACTAGAGAGCCTAGACAATAAGTAGTTGGCCAACATCCAACAAATAAGGCTTTTCCATGAGTCCAAGTAAGCTAGTGCAAAAAAAACCTCAACGAATGGACAACCCCACTCAATTTTTTGGATCTCCTTCTTCCAACTTAGTTGTGGGGGAGATGGCCATCCATGCTAATCATACACATGGCTCCTCAATTTCTCTATTTTTTTTCCATACTTTTAATTTTACAAATTATTTATTTTACATCTTTTTTTATTTTCCAAATTTTTCTCATTTTACCCCATTTTTTTTCCACCATCATTAGTACATTTGAATCTTTCTTGGATATTTTACACTTTCTTATATATTTTACTTTGTTTTGTTTGAGTGTGATTTTCAAAATTTTTCTAATAAAAATGCTTTATTTCCACAAGACACAATGGTGTTGTAGCCATTACTAATGGTGGTTTGCACTTTAGATTTTATTTGCTAATGTCCAGTTTCTATTTTTGAATTTTTGTACCAATAGCTTAGTCATGGTTTCTTTTTCATGGAATAATTAGTGAGTCCATGACATCCATCCATTCACAAACTCTATGGTTTTTCTTGTTTTGGAAGTTTGAGGTTCCTTTCATTAAATCAACTTTTAATAAATTTGTGACCTTGGTAGTTTCTAGAATTGGGAAATATTCAAAGGTTTGTATAGGGTGTAACTTCAAGGGGACTCAATACACTTTGTACTCTTTTACTTACTTGGGTGCTCAAGTGTTTTCATGGGCTTCTTACCATTCCATCTTCACCAATAATAGGAACTTAAATAATGTCTTTGCATGGTGTGATTCCCATCCAAAAACAAAAACAAAAAAACAAAAACATGATGAAAATTTAAAGCACATCCCTTAGACAAATAAATGAGCTACAAGCACTGGTTATGACTAGAAATACATGCTACCCATGCTTGAAGCTCCCCTCTAACTAAGNTACTAGAAATACATGCTACCCATGCTTGAAGCTCCCCTCTAACTAAGGCCCTTTCTCAATTCCTACTTCTCTTTTCTTCTCTTTATGGAATAGTGATTGTTTTGTGGAAATACTCTTATGTCTCAAGGGGATGGATCGATCTTGGAGTGGTAATGCAAAGTCATTGAAAGAGATTGGTTTGGTCTAGACTAAGGATGGATCTTCTCAGGTCATTTTAAACACAAACTCCACAAGGGACCTCTTATGAACTTACTTTGGAATTCCATTCCACCTTCTACATCATCATCTATGCTAACCATAACTCACCTCACTAGTAATGTCCATGTTCTTAATCTCATGCCTTGATCTAACGTATTTGAATTCTTCGGTAGAACCTTCCAAGTTTTGGTCCTTAACTTCCATCGACCATTAATCACCTGTGGGTCCCACAAACTCCTTAGTTTCAGGTTATGCAAGGGCAAACAAGGCATGTGCCTACTATGGGAAGGACCCACTTTCATATCTCTTGGTCAGGTTCATTAAGTACCTTATCCTTAGATATTTTTGCAATCAAAATCTTTTGTACATCCATCTTCTACATCAAACCATGTGCTCCATTACAATTTTTATTCATTAAAAGCATTCTCCATTAAATTTTTCAATTTTTGAGCCTTAAAAGACCCTCTTCAATGATTTCATCATATTCTTAGCTTTTTTGGGATTCCATGAACTCCAAATTCATTGAAAATTCCTTTTTTTTAGATATTTAAATTTCAATTTTTTGCCTATGAGCCCCATATAGGGGACCCTATCAACAAAGCAGACCTATATACGAGGCCCTATATACAAGGCCTTGTCGATGTGGCAAAACAAATAGCATATATATATGGAAATTTTTACATTTCCTCACAAACGCCAAGGGAGTTTTTCAATCTTTTAGAGCCCATAACTTCTTAATCGTTTATCCAAAATCATTCTGTTCTTAGACCCTATAGCTACCAAAGGTATGCTCTTCATTGTGGGGGCCACAAATGTGCCATTTTTTATAGAAATTTTTTTGTCATTTTTCTAACTCCCACAAAGGGTTAACTGAAAAATCAACTATTAAACACTAAATTACAAGAGATAAACCTTTCCAACAAGCTCCAGTGACATTTACAATAAATAATTAATAAAATAACAATAAAATAATCAATCTACCATGGTCCAACCTTAGCCAAAATGTAACTAACTAATGAGAGATGGTATTAAAAAATTTTAAGTTGCACATTATATCTACTAATCCATGGATGTGTTGTGACCATAGATGGCACCAAAAGGGACACACACACAGGAATTAGAATTGTCTCAACCAAGTGAGAAATGTTCTAGAATGGGAAGGGGCAAAGAACAAGCCCAAGAAGAACCACTTGCAACCCATGGCATAGGTCCTCTTAGAGAAGAGGCAAAGGTGGAATCTATCTGACAAATTCCAAAACCAGCAGCAACAATAGAACACTTCCATTAGGATGATGCACCAACACAACTAACAAATCTTAAGATGACATTGCTAGAAGCTTGCCTAAATTAGATCAAACCAATGGAGTGCTCTAGGAGTTAAACTTTGGCCCTTTTCTAGAGCAAGCACCAAAAGAAGTGCAAGACCAACTGAAGGCCTCTTCCATGTGGCCAATCATCACTTCCACTGGGGAGTGGTACATGGGAGAGAAATTTTTATTCTAGAACAATAGATAGCTTGGATCCATAGTGAAAATCAAGGACATCTTAGTGTCCTACTCAGTGCAAGCCATTGCTGCAGTGCTTAGGTTACCAAAAATAAGGACAAGTCTTACTGAGATCCCAATGCAGGTAGATCCCAATATCAAGAAAGAATGGATGCAACAGTGTTATGGCATCGATCACAAGGAGTTTAGCATGCTCACACCAGTAGAGAGGATCCACTACAAAATTGCAACCTTCCACCTCAATCCCACAGTGAGGCCAAGCAAAATCATCACCTTCTCTACCTAAGCATGCACCTCTCTTAGTGGGAGATTCTTGGTCAACCTTCCACAACTAATAGATCTAGAGTTGGAGATGCAGTTTAAAGAAAATGAATGTGGAAGTAAGGCACTCCCCTTTCCATGCCTCATCAGGAAACTTTGTCGAAGGGGAGGAATAGTTTGTTACACCAATGATATTGTCAGGACTATTCCAGTTGCCAACTAGCTAGAAATGATGAAAGACAAGACACCTACAACCACTATCCAAGAAGAGTAGCAACCACCACCTCCACTTGCTACTCAGAAAACTGTTCCAGACATCACTACAATCACCCCACAATTGCACAAATACTGAGAATGGCTCTTGAGTGAACAAGAGCAATGAGTAGGCATGAGTGGTAGGGACCCATCCATGTACAAACTAGCAATGAGTCACTTCAATGAGATGGCCCGAACAATTAGCTTGATGGGTGGAGGTGGATCTCTTTTTTCAACCCAAAGAACATAGTTACCTATAAGGTCAAATTCAAGTGCTAGATAGGTCACAGTATCTCTTGCAGAATAATAGTCACTCCTAGAAATCTCTAGGAATGCTATGACCTTCTTAGTATGCTTGCAAAAAGATGAGGGGGAAACTATATTGGTGATGCAACAACTAGGGCAGGAGACAATAGTAGAGGTGGTTGCTAACCACATTGTTGAAATGCTCAATGCACCTACGACATCTACACTAAACATCACTACACTCAAGGATGTGCAGATGTCTATAGGAACCACAAGCAGCAAAATAAATGTAGAATAGCATGAAAAACTACTAGACCAATTGGTAGAAACTAGGCAACCACTTCTAGATGTCTTTGACCTTCTAGACAATATTACTATAGTCCAATTAGAGCTGCTTGAGGTAAGGGGCAAGAATATCATCTTGGAAGGGAAACTCAAAATAGCTAGAGAGCTAAATGAACACTTGGCTACTAAAGTTGCTAAATTAAGAGCCCAGATTGCCAACCCCACATTTCTCAACCTGGAATTAACAAGAGATGAAGCTATGGAACAACTTCACGCTAAACTCAAAGGGGTTGAGGATGTAATTGAGACAATGGTGTTCTATTGATCTTTGGCAGAGGCCATACAACACAAAATTCAAAAGGCCTTAGATCAAACCTACCAAAAGAATGTACAGTTGATTGCAAAGAACCATCGCTTGTGGAATGTTGATGAGCACAAGCAACAATTAACCAACTTCATCCATCAATAGTAAGAGTAACTAGCTAGAGAAAACATAGAACTAAGGAGATTGGTAGTAGAAAATAGAAATCTCTCCATGGAAGAGGTCCACGCCCTTCACTAGAAAACTGCAATTGAGGTAGCTGCCTAGAAATAAGNCTTCACTAGAAAACTGCAATTGAGGTAGCTGCCTAGAAATAAGAGGCTCTCAAATTTGAGAGAGTTAAGGACCATTACAGAGAATAGGTCAATCTACAAAAGGAAGTGAATGAAAAACACATCTAGTTGACAAAGGAAAAAGTGAATGAAACCCTCCAACAACTCTAGCAAGAAAGAGAATTGTGGCAACCCATCATTGATGGGATAGATGCCTACAACAAGGAAAAAATCTACATGAAGGAGTTGCAAATCAAGAAGATGAAAAAATACATGGAGCTTGCCAATCTCTGTTATGCAACTCTAACCATGTTGACCATCAAATGGCCATGGTCTAAATTAGAGAAGTAGGTGGCCAGCTTGTACTTATTGTACAAGGCTAAGTTCAAGTAACACAAAGACTCTAAGAAAAAGCTTACAGTGGCAAATGCTGAACTTGAAGTTCTCAAGGCACAATTCACTGATCAACGATCAACTATCGAGAACATGGCCAAGAGGATGAACAACTATGAAGAGCTACAGAATGTAGTTAGGGCATTCGATATCAAACAAAAATAGTTCATTGCCTAGTTTATCAATGTAAATGAAATGTTTCTAGTAATTCCCTATCTGTGGAATGTCCTCATTCCAACCCACATTGGTGATGCTGCATGGACTGTAAATGATCCTTAGAGTAAAGAGGAGAAGATGAAGGCATTACTAGATGCCTTTCACCTTCCACTAAAGGTTGCAGGTGTAGTAGGATAGCCATAGCCACCTCAGCTATTACATGTGCTTGAAGCCAATGAAGGTCCTTCAAAACATCAAGAGCCACCACTGCCTAGGACTATCTGATCTTCTCCACTGCCTTCATGCCACTAGAGAATGTGCTATCCAATTGTTGTGTAATCATGTCATGGCATCTAATTTTGTGTCATGAACACCACAAGTTTTGTAATGTGTTTATTTGTACACTCGGGCACTTAGTTTTGTCAAGCTAGTTTGTTTTGTTAAGAGTTAGTCAGTAATCCCATACCTTTTCAATTTTGTAAAGGAACTCGAGGATGAGTTTTCATTCAATCATGGGGGTACAATGAGCATCAAAGTGTCACATTAATGGGCCCTCATTAATGCAACCTTGTTAACAAGGCCCCATTTACGTGGTGTTGCCTCATCAATGGGGCTATTGATGTAGTATTTACTATGCCTATGGGGCCCCATCAACGTAGCCCTAGAGAAAAAATATAAATACAAGCTCGTAGTCGTGTTTATGGGCATTCAAGTCATAGTAATAGATAAACTCTTGCAGTTTTTACATTTGAAAGTTAGAATATTTTCCCAAGTGCCCATAGCATGAGTCATTGAGTGTACAGATTTTTATTCCAACACTGTTGTACCTAAGCATGACAGTGTGTGCAGCAATAAAGATGAGATTCTTCATAAACCTTGTAGCATTCTGGATAGTTTAGATGTTTTATTCATACATCTAATGTTTTTAATTATTTATTCAATGTTTCTCAATAATTAAGCTAATTGAGTGATTAAGCGAGATAAGCTAAATAAATTAAACATGTAAGTACGACCGCTTCAAGTGTAAACATGAGTTCTCTTAGTAATCCCAACAACATTATTGCTTCATGCACCTAGTAGAGTAGTGCTTGGTAACCTAGTAGTGGATATGTGGGTTTAGGACATGTACAAAAAAGTGGGACCAGATGCTTATGTTAGCACTAGTTAGAGATTAGTTAAATAGTAGAATTAAATTAGTTCTCAGTTTACTTCATCTCTCTCTTTTAGTATCAAAACCATAAAACATAAAATGACAAATATTATATGCCTTGATTACACTTAACCATACCTTTGTACTTCACAAATGTAATTGGAAAGACAACAAATGACCATTAGGGCAAGGTTCACTTCCTAGAAGACTAGTTAACTAGAAACTAGAGAGTCTGCAGAATTCAACTAGATCATGCATGAACACTTCATGATTCGTATGGTTGGACGTAGAGGTACCTCTTCACCACTCATCATGTGCTAAATTATTGTAAAGGTCAAGCTTACATGTTGTTTTCAATGCATAAAGTCTTTGTTAAATGGGCAATATAGGTAACTTTTTATACACTAACTCATATGGGGAATAGCCTATAGGGAGTTTCCATGTGGAGTAATAAGCTTATAAAGCATAGTTTACTTTCATGCTTCATTCTCTCTTATATTTACCAACCATTATAGTAAGGATGAGTGTAATTTTCCTATTGGTTATTTTAACCTAATTATTTTCTTAGAGGTAATAAGGTGGTGTGTTAATTTGTTCTCAACTCTTAGGTGTTGCATTAGTTTCTTAAAGGTAGTACCCATGAAAAGATACTATTATCTAAAATAAGTATCCTTGGTACACCAAACTTGTTCATCACTCATTGTTGAATGTTACTATGTTATAGTTAGGTACTATAGTTTCTTTCATCCACTTTGTCTAGTAGTCTACAATAACAATAATATATAATTTTCCATTTGATATTGTTATGATGAGATCCATAAATCAAATGCTTCCAATGGTTAAATTTACAATTGGGATCCTTTAAAACTTGTTGTCATTCCATCATTGTGTTGATATATTTTGCATAATATGGAAAATTGATGAGGATCCCTAAAGAGTGTAGGCCAAAAGTTCCTAGTAATAAGAATTTTCATGATCATTCATCTCTCTAGATAATGGTCTTTACAAAGCCCCTCATAAGAATCTTACAAAACTTTGCTATCCCATTGGAGTTGAGATAAATGATTTGTAGCAACATTCTTGGTGTTTTCTATCAATTGTTATAACATCAAACTCTTGTAAGATTACTAGCCATTGTATAACATAAGGGCTAACTAGTTTTTCATGAGGAACTATATTATAGTATGATTTATATGCATCAATATTGGATAGCCACACACATAGTACATAAAACTTCTCATGTACATACACTACTATAATTAGCATCTTTTTAGTTATGATGTTTTAAAACTATGCACTTGTAATGCTTTTTCTTGTACAATGGATTAATATGGAATTTTCCCATCATCCAATTATATAAGAATGACCTCCAAGGCATAATTAAATGTGTCTTTCATAACATAAAATATTCTGAACTAGCTTGTGGTTTGTAGCTTTGGTGATTCTACAAGCTTCTACTTTAGAAGTTTGAATGCATGTTTACATTTCTTAGTCCACTCAAATAATGCATCCTTATTTGTGAGTTCCACTAATGACTTAGTAATCTTGGAAAAAATCTTAATAAAGTACCTATAATGAGTTGATGTCCTTTACTATTTATGGTTTTTATGTGATTTCTTGGATGCCTTAATTTTTCTTTATATCAACTTCTATTTCTCTTTTTGATACACGGTGCCTAAGAACAATGCCCTCTTAGATCATCAAGTGCATTTTTTAGTTGAGCTTAATATTTCTCTCTACATAACCTTCTAAGAGTTGCTCAATATGTTCTAATGCCTACTTAAAATCAAAACCATAGGTGAATAATTCATTCATGAAGACTTCTACATGATTATTATTTTTCTTCTAAAAGATAGTAAGGAGAAGGCATTAGAAAGTTGTAGGAGCATTACATAGGCTAAAATGCATATTCCTATATGCAAACGTTATTTAGAAATTAGTGAATGTAGTTTTGACTTGGTCTTATAGAACCATTTGAATTTGATTATATCCACTTTAGCCATCTAGAAAATTATAGTATTTGTGCCCTGCAATTGTATAGAACACTTGGACATCAAATGATCTTGAGAAATGATCTTTGAAAGTTGCAATGTTTAAGAGCCTAAATTCAATGCAAATTGTCCACTAGCCTTACTTTTACAAATATAATAATAAGTGGGTTCAACCATTTACTATTTTCTAGTGGATGTATGAATCCTATTTTTATAAGTTTTTTAATCTTCTTCTTCACAACCTACTTCAAGTTTGAACTCAACCTACATCATGGTTGGCATTTTGGTTTGATGACTTGATTTATGTAGATTTTGTGTTGACATATACATGGATCAATCCCTATTATTTTTTCATATGACAAGGTAAAGTTTGTTGGTAATTTGTTGTCTACCTCCAATAACTTCTATTTTTATTCCCTTCTATATTGGGGATTTACAATTACTAGTTTGTTATTTTTTAATAATAGATGCTCAAGAGATTCTAATAATGTTGTCAGTTTGATAGAATTTGGTATTATATTTTCTAGAATTTTCAACATCTTCCAATCCATTTTTATCTTGGTAAAGTTAGTTGATATGTTCCATCTCATCCATCCTATCAACATAAGCATTTGTAAAGACCTCAATACCATTTCCAATTTACTTTTGAAAGATATTAAGAACAAGATGTTGGAAAGGTATAGAAGCATTGCATAGGCTAAAAGACATCTTCTTGTATGTTAAGGTTCCCCAAGGATGTATGAATGTAGTTTTCATCTAGTCATTATAACTATTTAAATTTGATTATATCCACTATAGCCATTCAAAAACCTGTAATATTTTTTCCCTACAATTGTGTCCAACACTTGATTAATGAATGATAACAAGAAATGATTTTTAAAAGTTACCATGTTTAATAGTCTAAAATCAATGTAGATCGTCCATTTGCCTATCTTTGTTGAAAAAAATAACAAGTGGACTTACTCACTCATTGTCTGCAATTAGATAAATGAATCTTGCCTTTAAAAGTTTTTCAATCCCCTTCTTCATAACTTGCTTTAATTTGGAATTGAACTTACGATACGGTTGACATTTCAATTTGATGGTTGGATTTGTGTAGATTTTGTTCTATAATATGCATGGATCAATTCCTATTATTCCATCATTTAACCATGAAAAGAATATTGGCCATATATTGACTATCTTCAATAATTTCTATTTTTATTCCCTTATGAGTTGGACATTTATAATTACCAATTTGCTATTTTCTAAGAACATTTAAGTGATTTCAATAATATTGTGAGGATTCTAGTTTCTAGTTCTATCTTTTCTAGAATTTTCAAAATTTTCCAATATATTTATTATTCTTTCCTATTTTCAGCTTTGGAAAGTTGTTATTTGATGTGTTTCATTTCATTCATCTTATCAACATAGGCTTTTGTGGTAACTTCTCATAATTTCATACATTTTAAAGACTTATAACCCTCATTTTTTATCAATCATTAGACATTTTCTTATTTTATGGCTACTACATACAAGCACTTTTGCATACAAACTTTTCTTCATATGATTTTCATGTTATAATTTTTATTTGTTTGATAGTCCAAACTTTCTACATGTAGTTGCATCTTGTATTATTGTATGTAATACATGAGGTTTATTACTTCTCAATAAATCTATGTTTATTTTGCTCAAATATTTTCAAGGAAAGATCCCTAATTCCTAACTTAACATCAATTGCACTAAGCCAAGTTCTTTTCATGATGATGGAAAACTCCCCCTTGCAATTCTTTACGTGGATCACAATAACTTATTGATGGTGGTCATAACATCCTCAATCTATCCCAATGGAATAGTGAACTAACCTACAAATTCAAGCATGATATTATATTTCTTTAGTATAGTTAGGTTATATGCTTTATATATTTATTAGAAAATCAAGTCCACAGTTGAACCTAAATCTAATAGAGCTATGTATGATGCATTCTCAACAATATCCAAATAGATTAAGTGGCTTCCATGATCTATTCTCTTCTTGGGAAGAGCACCTAGTTTGTTCTAGCTTATTATAGCATGGATCAACATGACAATTTTTATGTTCATATTTGGTTTGAAGATGGCTTGTTTGAGATGTTGGAGGATGGTAGCATTGAAGTGAGGTCGATAGCCACTTATGCTTGCACTAGTTTGGATGAACTAATAGCTTTAAATAAGGAACATTTTTTAGGCTTGCACTTGAAATTATTTGAACTATCATCCATTACCATGTTTACAACTCTTTTAGCATTCTTCTATTTTAGTTTTGGTTGTGTTTCACCTATCATTAGCAAAGGTGGTGCTAGGAAAAGAGAAGTTTATGGATATTGAGAAGGCACTCAAGATTGATGAAAGAAATAAGAAGGTGAATTGATATAAGGAGTAGTAGGTTTGTGGTACTCTAGTGAGTAATATTACAGAAAGGATGCATGAGCAAATGCGCCATTGGGAGAAATAGACTACTATACATAATATGCATAAGGATTAGGTCACCTAAAAGGATACTACTATCTTGATAGTGACTTACTCCATGACTATGAGTTTTGCCATTATTGATGATAATATTCTTGCAACTGAGAAGAAGTCCCATTTGGATAGTATTATTGATTTTAGAATTTCTTTTAATTTCCTTGATGGTAAGGTAATCTCTTGGACATCTACTTCTTGATGAAGTTAAGTTTCAATGCATATGTTATTGATTCTTATAGATGTGCCATGATGGGGAAACATTCCTTAAGATGCTTATATTGGCACAAGTTACATTCATTATCTCTATTTAACTCTAAATTAACAAACTCTTCTAGAACAATAGCTTTTTCTATTTTACTATATATGTTATTTCATGTTTTTATTTCTTCTTATTCTTGTCTCATGTAAGTACATGTTCTTTCTTTTCCTCTACTATTTTCAATGTGATTATAAATTTTTCATCAACAAAGTTCCATATTTTTTAAAACTTTGCTACTATTTCCAAAACAAATCTTTAGATGGATAAATATTTCCTTTAGATAGCCTCCTCTATTAGATCCTCATCTTTAAATCTCTTGCAAGCTCAAACATTCTTCTTGCAAAGGGATAAGTTTCTATTGTAGTCTTTTAAACTTTCTCTCTTTTTAAGTTCATTTGTTTCCTTGGTCACTTGATTAATCAATATCTAAATTTTATGGGCTCTCATCTCTAAAAATATTGCATAGCCATAGACCCTTATATTTTCTCCTATTTTGTTCCTTATCCCATCTATGATGTGCCTCAATTACTTCCATTAAGAAAATCCATAGCCTTGGCACCTATGAAACAATGAATAATATTTGTTGAAGGTTGCATTAAGGGCTTTATGTTTTACCTACTTTCATCTTGAATCTACTTTCTCAAGTTATACACTTTATAGTACACTTGGTATGTCATTGACAATTTTAACATCATGCTCCATCTTTTGATAGATTCTAGTTTCAAATATTTATCTTGGCTCTTTGCTTCTTTGATGAGTGTCCCTAGATATAGTTCAAGGTTTTTTCCAATCATTTTATATACTTTGCAAGGCATAGGCATCATAGAAGGATTTAAAGGATTTTGTGGGTCTACATTGTAGCCTCCTTTGAATTTAGGAATATTGTTTATGATGAGATGCTTAATGTGGTTATTCTGTTGATGCTTAGTAGAAAAGTAAATAGCATTCCTTATGTTGATCATGCTCCTTGTAGATAGCAGGGATTCATCATAATCATCATGTTCATCATGGTCTCTATCATGATCATAAGCCTTTCTATGTTATTTACTATGCCTTTTACCATGTCTATGATCATGATTTCTATTACTATATTTGTCAAAATTACCCTCTCTACCTTCATTTCTATTTTGATGGTTAGCTTTACTAGATCATCTATCTTTGCCTACTCTTCCTTTCCCACAATAATTCTTGTCAAAACTTTACAATAAGGATGATGAAAAGGATAGGGAATTGAGAGTGCCATGTCATCTTTCTCTTCTTTCATGAATCCTTTGATTATTTATTGAAGATCTACTAGAAGAACTAAGCCTAAAGGGCCTTCTTATATTGGAACATGTTCTCCTCTTTTCCTAGTTTCTTACCAAGGTAAAGCACAACGATAGATTAAGTGTATCTTCTATATTGAAGAAGGGGTATTTTAGCATTATGATTTCTCTAAGTGGTAATCAGTATCCTTCTTTTTAGATGATGATGTCAATGAGTGGTAGTTCATTTTTCCTTAGCAACTTCATGATGAGCCTTCATGAAATACTCTTTTTAGAGTTAGGCTTCTGTGGGTCAACAGGACTTGGATATTTCATTAACTACTTTGTAGTTAATTGTAGCAACTATAAATCCAACCTTCATTAATGTAGATATTTGCATTCATGGGATTATTCAATCAAGTGGTAACATACTGTTGCCTTCTATGTACCTTCATCTCATTTGTTCATCTTGGTAAAGAACAAAGGTAAACTCTGGACAATGAGAATTCCAATTTTGATAGATGATTTTAACTTGATATGACACATCATCCTTATTTCAATTGGCTCTATCAATTCCTCTTATATAATTATTAACATGTGGAAAATTAGCTCTATAAGAAGTAGACATTTTAAATTTATGTATGTGACTTAACTAAATATTAATATTTTTAAAAAAGATAAATCATGAATCTTCTAAGAATGATCGTTAATAATGTTAACTAATTTAGAACACTAGTACTAGTTTCCAGCAATGATACTAATGATGAGGAGTAATGTAATTCCTATACCCAACCTTACAAATTATAAGTATTGTATGTGACCTAATTATAATCAAGTGGATTGAACAAGCAAGGCTTCTAGATTGTTGAGCATTGATCACAGGTTGTCTTTTCAACTACACTTATGTTGGCCATTAATTCATATTGTTAAGTCTAGTTGATGTGCATAATATCTAATGTTGTTTAGCCATTAGATAATAATATTAAAATATATAAATTTATCTAATTAATCTAATAAACAAAGAGGTAAATTCTAAACTAGCCTAGGTAATAAGTATTCATTCTTGATTTTTAGTAGATATCTTAAACTTATGTAATTGTCCCTAGGTTACTAAGTATTTACTATTAGGCATACCAAGTAAAAATGCTACTAGGATTATCAAATGATACATGTTTATGATTTAAATTAGTCATACTCATTGTACAATAATTAATGTACATTTAGCAATTAAATTCTTGTCCAAGTAGATGAAAAATTAAACATTAATCTATATGTACAGAATTAAACATTAACATATAGGTAATTGGTATCCATTCTTGATTTTTCTTATACATCATGAACTTATGTGATTGTCACTGGGTTATCAAATATTTACTACTTGGTGAATGAAGTAAGAGTGCTTGTGGGATTATCAAATGATACATGTTTATGATTAAAATTAGTCATAATTATTTTGCTATAATTAATGTACATTTAGTGAGTAAATTATCATCCAAGTGCATGGGAAATTAAACATTAATCTAAATTTGCAAAACAGTAAAGAACATCAAAAATAAAATCTAATCTAAGTCAAAGTGTTGTAATGGATGGAAACAATCTTAATCTTTATTACCCTCATGCAAGGTATCTAGGTACAGTGTACTCAAATAAAGACTCTGTACAATTACTTCAAAATACCTTCTGAAAACTCACTCATTATTACTTAAGACTACAAAATTAAACTACAAGATCTTTTCTACAACTATAATAATGGTGTGATAAATCCAGTATGTGCCACATTTATATAGATAATAAATGCTATTGTGTTAACATGGCATAGGTTACGTCAATGTAACTGCATCAACATAGCTAATTAAAAATACTATTAATTAGTGGTTAAAGTAGGCTAATAATAGCCAACTTATATGATTTTAGGGATTAAGGAATGATAGTCTAAATTTTCATCATTATTTAAGCATTTTATTACATCATTAACTTATTCCTTGTCTAAATACCCAAGGTAAAATTCTTCAAAGGATTTTTCTAAAAAGATCTATATTGATAATGAAGAATCTTATACTTCTAAATCTTAATAGATTTCATTTATATCTTGAAATACTAGAAGGACAATGATAGATAGTATTTAATGTTTTCATACCAAGGATCATTTAGATGTTTTGAAGTAAATGAAATGGATTCCTCATCTTCAATTTGTAGCATATGCAAAAGAATTGACTCTAGCATATATGAGGTCTTTGGTTGTTTTAAGGTTGATGCATATGCTATTAACTTCATTGGTCTTGTTCCTTTAACTAACTTTGCTAGTTTCCATTGTATATTATATTCTTGTAGTTTCATAATTAAAGTGACTTTCTTTTTAAAGGATCTTGTGATTTTGCCAAGGCTATCATGGCTACATCAGTGATGATGATTATAATTTTTAATTAAAAAAATAAAATTGAAATTTTCTTAGAGATTTAACTACTACATAAAGTTACTTTTCAATTGATAAGCATATTATATTGGCATCTTTAAGGAAGTAAGACATGTATGCGATGTAGTGTTCTCCCTAGTTAACAATGTCTTATATTAAGATGGTAGCCATGATATTGTCACTTAAGAAAGAATATAAAAGGAACTCATTTTTGTACTAATAAGTAACCAAGAATGAAGCATTGACAATAACTTTTCTTTATTATCAAGAAAGCAATTTTTTTATTTGGTAGTCCATAGAATATCTTTGTGTTTCTTTAGCATAGTGTTAAGAGGTTTTACTAGTTCAACAAACATAGGAATGAATCATCATATAAAATTAATCTTTCCAAAGAAATATCTAAAGTATTTTTTAGATAGAGGATAAGAAACTTCTAAAATAATATAAACATGTTCAGGATCTATAGAAACATCCTCTTTGATTACAATGTAACCAAGGAATTTTCTACTTTTACTTCAAGATAAACTTTTTTGCATTTAATGTCACAATGAATTTTCTACATTGGAATAACACATTCTTAAGATCTTTTATATGTGTTTCTCTATTACAGGAAACAACTATGAATTCATCTAGGTAAATGACTCTATTTTCCTTAATAACTCTTTCAAAAGGTTAGTTCTTAGCATGTTGAAAATGTTATTTTGCATATAATAACCCAAATGACATTTTGACATACTAGAATGTTTTCCATTTGGTATATATAAAAAAGAAATAGTTTCATGTTTATCCCTCTTATTAATCAGAATATCCATCTAAAAATGAGTATATTTGGACACCATTTACTACTTGTACCAATTCTCCATAATAGGTAGAGGGTAATTATACTTGATACAAGATGCATTAAGGTCTCTAAAGTCTATGCATAATCATATTTCACTTGTCTTTATATGTACAAGGGCCAAGTTTGAAACCCAATTAGAATATTTAATTAGATACATGATTTTATATTCAAAAAGCATATTAATCATCTTTTCTGTTAGGGATTTAATTTTATAATTGATTAGCCTTAGTTTTTGTCTAAAAGGCTTAGTTTTATATATAATTGGTATTATGTGTGTAACGATAAGTAGGTTGTAAACCTTCAAATCTTTATAGGACCATGCTAAAATGTTATATAATTATCATATCCTTTTTATCAACATGTAAATGTTTACTTATTTGAATAGGATATTCTTTTTCTTTCTTTTTGATTGACATGAGTTTAGTTTTTGCCAATACTTGTCAATCTTTATGTGAGGCATTTCTTCAATTTTATTATCCATTTTTCTATATAGAGCTTCCCTAGCAATAAATTTGGCTGAAACTTTATTAATAAGGATTGAAAATTTCTTATAAGAATACATATTTTCAAGGATTTGGTCATAAAACTCTTCTTGGCTAGTAAGGAAATGTGTAAGTTTGTGATCATCATCAAACACTTATAAAGATAGCACATTATTGTAATGGAGTAATAATTAGCCTTTTCATGATGATTTTTAATCCCAAGATCCATAAGAAAAAGGAACATCAAGAACATAAGTAGTTTATTTAAGGCATCTAGAATGTTATTTTCATTCCTAAGAACATGTTCTAATGCAATATGATCAAATTCCTTAAACGATTCTAGTATGTACATCTTATATACTCTTATTATAGGATCCTTATCTTCATAAATATTTTTGATTATGTTCACAATTAGTTGTGAATTAATGTAAATTTTTAACTTTAAAAGTTTAAAGTAAAATGAATATTTTATTCCATGAATTAAAGTTTCATATTTAGTCATGTTATTTATCATGAGTTTCAAAAAAGGAATGATCTTAAGGTTTTTGGGCTTCACTAGAAGATATTAATATAATTATTGCACAAAATATTTATTTTTATGAGGCTTCATCAATCCTAAGTATCCATATGTTTTAAGTTATTGAAATCTAAAAAGTAGGCTCTTTGATCAATGTAAGTGTTGTCATTATCATAAATTGGATTAGTAGTTGAGGATTGAATAGTAAGGATTTTACTAATGGTCTTATATTTACCAATTAATGTAGGGGTTACTAAAGAGAAAAATATTCTATCATGCTAGTGAAAAGATAAAGTATTAATATGAAGTTTAAAAAGTTTCATATAATTTTTGTAATAAGATGTGGTAGAGGTATGGACATATTGGTTTGTGTTAGGTAAGAAGCCATTTGCTGCATCTAGATTTTTGTGTAATTTGTATTTCCCAACATCAAGATCAATGACTTCCATGATCTTTATACTTTTCTCAATTGATATGACATGAGATTTATTTGGACTTGAGATGACATGACGATAAAAGAACTATCTAGGGATCACTACACATCTACACTTTCTTTAATTGGGAGAAGTTTTGAGAAATAGAATACAAATAAACCTCTAAATTAGACACTAAAGATACAATATAAGATCATACCATATGTTGAATTCATATCGACTACTAAGATATCTCTATGACATGTAAAATCTGGATATTATTTCAAGTAAATTCGAACAACTTTAAGTGATCCTACTACATAAATGTTTGACTTGTTAAGTTGAATAATGATTCTTGTGTTGGGAACCATTTTCACTTCTAAAGTTTTGCATATATCAAGTGGTATTGCATTTATTATGATTCTTGAGTTCATAAAACAATTATGAATGTTCTTTTCTAGACTAGGCTAATCAAGAAATGAGATTGACTTTTCTTGGCATGGTGGTTGAGGGTAGGTTTCAAGGATTCTAGATCCACCTATGAAATGAACTTATTTATTTATCATAGGAGATTTATGATTGTCCTTATGCTCATCAGCCAAACTATGTATAGCATCTTTTGCTTCTTTGAATTGAAGAAGTTCATACATAGATATGTTGGCCTTAACTCTTTTTAGATCTTCTATAAGATCATATGTTTTTTCTTTGTTTTGAGATTGAGATTAGATTTGGTTGGGATGACTATGAATTTGTGGAGAAATTTCAGCTGATGTTGGTGGGTTAGAAACTACCATAGTTTTTTTTTTTTTTTTTTTTTTTTTTTTTTGACTAGGAGGAATTTATGTGTTTCATTTTGGTTTACTAGTGTTATTCATAATATTGCTAACCTTTCTAAAGGGTACATTTGTAGGGGTAGTTTCATTAACCATGACTTGTTAAAAGGATGTTATTGATTTATTCTTAGTTTCTTCGTGGATTTTTAGAATCATTAATAGGGCTTTTCATTTTTTGTTGTTTAGAATTGAAAGAAAGTATTTTCTAAGTGTTTCCTATTGTTTTGCAATCTACAATATTCACCAAAGGATACTTCTTCTAAGTTTGTATTTATTTTATTATGTTAATCTCATGTCTTAACATTATTTTGTTTTAACTCATTCACTTCATTAGAAAGCTTTTTCAAGGTTGTTAAGACTTAATTCATGGAAGGTTTACTCTCAATCTTAGGTAAGTTAAAAATTAGTGTTATCTTAGGAATAGGAATGGGAGTTACTAGTGAGGACCACTCCTAACAAGCATTCAATTTCTTAGAAACTAATTACAATAGAATCAAAGAAAACCAAACATGAATAAAAAAAAAACTTCCTTATATAATGCTAAAATCAAAGTATAATAATAGAACTACCACACAATCAAGGATCTAAAGTAAGATCCAAGACAATTAAATCTCTCTTACAATCCCTAGTACTTAATGTAATTAATCAAAAAGGACCTTACTATCAAGACATACACTTTCTTAAAAGAGCTCCTAATACAATATCAAGGTAGGACTAGACACATTAGAGATACATTTGATCTTTATGTAAACTCAAGTAACTATTTGTGTCCTCTTCAATATGTTTGCCTTTTTAAGTCTTAATCTTTTCTTAGACTGTGAGTGCTTATGGGTGCAATAGCTCACAACCTTCAAATTGTAAGGGGACTGCTAGTCATAGTCCATCACATTGGTGAACCTCAACATTTTAGCCACTATTTATCTTAGGACTATGATCTTATTGTGATCATCTATAGCTCACACTTCATATACTACAACCTCTATATTTGTAGCTACCTTTCACTTCACTAAAAATCACCAAGAATTTACAAGTTCATCTTGGACAACCAACTACAACAAATTGCGATTTGCAATTGCTCACAATCATAAACTGTAGCCTTTCATGACTCCGTTGCCTGGCCAACTATGATAACATCACCAATGACTTAAATAAGAGATCCAAATATAGACACATGATTTCTATGACTCCTAGTGATACTAAGAATATAGAATACATCAAAAAAATATGTTAATGTTCTTATCGTCTTCCTCACACTTAAAAGAACACCTAGGCTTAAGTGATTTTTACATTAGGGGTAGTATTAAGTCATCACATATCTAAATTACTTTCATGAATTAATTTTGCATTTTCAAGCTCTTCATTACTCTAATGGATTAGGTACCCATGCCTCTTCCTTCCTCTTATTTAAAATTCCTCTCTTGCTTGTAATTCTTTAGCATGCTTGAAGTTACATCTTCAATTGGATCTTTGAGAAATTTCAAGCTGTCCTCCAAGTATAATGCAACTACCTTTCCATAGTATGCAATTAGATTTAAAACTTAAAAAAAAATGGTAAATCATTAGGAAGATCTAGCTCATAGGCATTATTATTTTCTTTGGTCCTAATCTAAAATGAATCAATTTTTTTTTTTTGAATTAATCTCTAAATAGTTTACATTTCTCAATCTCTTCTTGTCCAAATGTAGCTAAACATAATCATCAACTTCAAAGTTTACCTTTCTTTTATCCAAATTCTTTCTAGTAAAAACCTCTTTGCCTTGCTCTTATGCTTTGCTTTCACTTGTTTGTACAAGTATTGCATATTTTAGAAAAAAATTAAATTGACATGAGCATAACCATCAAATTTGACTAACTCATCTAACACCCTAGGAGAAAAACTATAATTTACAATGAATGAACTCTTCTTGTTGCTAGAATGATAAGAATTTTTATAGCTAAGTTATCATGAGTCAAAAGATTTTCCCATCTATTAGGTTAATCTTAATAGAGATATTTTAAAATTTTCAGTAATGATTTATTTACAAACTTTGTTTGGCCATCACTATATAGATGATAGACACTAGAGAAAGATAACTTGGTTCCTAGTAATTTCCACAATGATTTTCAAAAATGACTTGTAAATCTTACATCCCTATTACTCATAATATTCAAAGGAATACTATGCAATGTAACAAGATGTTGGAAAAATAAATAAGAAACATAAGATGTAACATTGTTTTTTTTTTTTTTTTACAAGGAATGAAATATACCATTTTGAAAAATCTATCCATTACAACAAAAATAGAATCATGTCTAGATTATGTCTTCGAGATACCACACATAAAATCCATAGAAATATTCTCCCATGGAGCATTAGCAATGAGAAAAGATAAATAATAGCTAGTAATACCCTTTTTCCATTTAAATTTTTTATAAACATGACACTTATAAATAAATTTATTTACATCATTTTGCATACCTATCCAAAAGTAGATTTTAGCAACAAGTTCATAAGTCTTGGTTTTATCCATTTGTCCAACCATATCTCAAGTATGCTTCTCCTACAAAATCTTTGATATGAAATCACAAGTAGACACACATACCTTGCCATTCTTGAAGAGAATTCCCTATTGTAGATGATAGTCTCTTCACCTATTCATTTTATTTAGTAATGGAGCATTGAGATCCCTCCAAATATCAACAAAATTTATATAATCTTGAAACAAAGAAGTAAAGACCTCAAAGTTCCTCTACTTGTACTCATAATTGACTTACCATGTAAATATTAGAAAGAGTATCTACCATTACATTCCTTTTTTTACTTCTATGCTTTAAAACATAGTGAAACTCTTAGAGTTGCTCTACCCACTATGTATGCTTACCATTTAACTTCTTTTGTAAATTCAAGAATTATAATGCTTTGTGGTGTAGGAACACCTCTTCTAATCCCCTTGTTCTATCCTACATGTGTATTTTATAGGTTTCTAGCTTGAAGAAGATGTCTTGGCTAAGACCTAGGGGTGATAGAAGATGTCTAGAAGTCAAAGGAGACGTATTGCTAAAATTGCAAAAGTCTCGGGAAAGACAGCTTGTCTAGGGAGAAGACGTCTTCCTAGACCTAGAGATGTCTTAGGCAAGATATCTTGCCTATGCAGGAGACATCTTGGCCTTAGAGGAGATGTCTTGCAAAAATAGAAGAAGTCTTCCCCAAGAGTTGGGCTTTTGTAGGAGATGTCTTGGTAAGGACAAAGACAACCCATATGACTAGGGAAACTTCTGAGTACATCCATCCCAATTTAGGAAGTAGCCAAAACAAGATAGAAAAGGATGGAAATAGCCAGGGAGAAGGTGAGAGGACTTGGGAAACAGCTGAAGAGCCTCAAGTTGAGTTGAAAAAAGGTTCCTAGATCTCTGTCTTCCAATTAATCATAAATATTGTTGTATTCATCATTTTTGGTAGCATAAGTAAGAGAGCTATTGAGTGTGGAGAGCTCAGCAAGAGAGGGTGTGTGAGTGCATTGGGTGAGTGCAATTGGTAATTGCAGCTCCAAGATCAACTTGTGGTGTGTTGTTTTGTGTGCTTTATTTTCTTGTGTATTAATTATGAGTTGAGATCTTAGTCCCAAGCTGTAGGAGAGATTCTCTATTAGTTGTGTTTTGTGTTAAAATAGCCATTGTGTGGTTGTAGAGCCTCACACTCTGTAATATCATGTAAGTGTGATAGGCTTTAAATGTTTGAGGGTTTGAGAATCCTATTATAATCTTTTAATAATGTAATTGAAGATAACTAGTTTTCTTGTTTTCTAGCAAAAGGTTTGATTTTTGTATAATATCTAGATATAGTATATGAAGGTGATTTATTTGTGAAGTGAACCTACTTTAGCGTAGTTGGTATCAGAGCTCAACTTTGTGTTGAGATTTGTGTTGATTGTTGCTTGGAAATTGATTGAGTATTTTGTAAATTTCAAATCACACCCAAGAAGAAATAGGTGCAAGCCCTAAATCAAGACAGGAAAAACATGAAGTCTACTTTGTAGATACTTGTTACTTGATTAGATGAAATCAATGTAAGGTAGATAGCAATGCCGATCCTAGCCATAGCCAAACACGTGGAGATGAAGAGCATGTAAGTTTAGATGAAGAAGTTTTACAACCAAGTGAAGATGAAGTGGATGAAGAGGAAGAATAATCCAACTATGGAAGTGTAGGAAACCATCAACCAAGGATTACAATGGAAGGGAGTCCTATTCCTCAGATGAGAACTCCAAGAGCTTGAAACACTATTCAATGCTTCTTCTCCAAGGAATCTTGATGAGGAAGATGAGGCAACGCTTGCTAGAGCATTTAGAAATGTTGCCAAACTTCCATACATGAAGTTGAAGACTTTCAAGGGTGTAGAAAGTAACAATGCTTTTGCAAGTTGGCTAAAGGTACTTGAGAAGTATTTCCAATTGGAAGAGGTACCAAATAACTTGAAGGTGCCTATTGCTAAATCTAGATTAGAAGGTATGACTTCTACATAGTAGAAAAAGGAGTCCCAACGATATGAAAGACAAAACAGTCAACCTATCAAGGATTGGAATCTAATGAAATACAGGCTAAAGAGAAAATTTGAATGGTTTTATCAAAGATAAGAAACCATTATGAAGTTAAAATTCATAAGGTAAGGTAACAAGGATATCAAAGAATTTTACATCAAATTTTGTGATCTATTTCATCAAGATAAGGTAAACTGGAAAGAGTATGAATAGGCTTCAATCTTTATAGGAGGTTTGAAAATGGCATAGCAATAGGAGTTATCTTTTTATGAGCCACAAGCTCTTGATGAGACTTATGATTTGGCACTCAAGGCTAAGAAGAAATTAGATAGATTCAGAAACAAGAGCAAACAAACTTCCAAGGGGAAGAAAAAGGGATCCAAGTATAAATCTAAAGACAAGGATGGCAGCCATGACAAGAAGACTAAAAGAGGTTATGATAAGGACAAAGTTAAGAAGAACCAAGGCAAGGAAAATAAGGATCAAGATTGCAGCTCATCAAAAATTCAATGCTTCAAGTGTGGAGAATGGGAACACAAGAAATGGGAATATCCACTTCACAAGGTAGCCAAGGGCAAAGATGTGCAAATGATGGAGTTGGAGGAGACATCATGCCAAGGTCTTCATAGGGGTAATCCTAATGCTCCAAAAATTGAGCATGTTTCTAAACTAAATTCTTGTGCATTCATGGGGAATGTAAATAGAGGAGATCATCCTAATAGAAAATTGTTATTACATACTAGGGCTAGATGTTTACTTAGTGGGGAATGGATTCATGTTTTGATTGATGGGGGAGCCCAAGAAAATCTTATTTCTTTTAGGGCAGTTGCTAGAATGGGTTTGATGACTATTCCTCATCTAAGACCATATAAAGTGCATTGATTGTCTAGAGATTTTTCCCAAGAGATGAGGGAATAATGTACTTTGAAATTTAAAATTAAAGGTTTTCATGATGTTGTGAAGTGTGATGTGCTTCCAATAGAATTTGGTGATGTAATTCTTGCTAGACCTTGGAATTTTAACAATGGTGCTTAGTTTGATGAGCAAGAAATTTATGGAGTGTAGCTAGACCTAATGGAATCATTGAGTTGATTCTAATGACAACTAAACAAGTGAGATAGCAAAGCTTATTTAATGCTTCCTTAATCCTTCTAGGAGAGAGGAAATATATTAAGGAACACTGTGAAACTAATTTTGGTTTTGATGTGATGACAATAGTTGCTATAGACCATGATGATATGCAGGTTGAACTTCCAATAGGTGTGCTAGGCTCGAAGGAGAAATTTTCCAAGGTGTTCAAGAGGGAATTGGATGGATTACCAACAATGAGGAATGTATGGCATCAAACTGATTTTATCCCTAGTGCTACCATTCCAAACAAGAGAGCTTAATAAATTCTCATTCTCCATTGGAGCAATTTGTAAATTCCTTTTTCTCTCAATCTTGTTATTAAGGTTGATTATCCTTGAAGAATTTCTTTGTTTTGCACCCAAAATACTTCCAACAAAGCCATTTTGTTGACCAATTTTTTGTTAGGGGCACAAACATCATTCGATAAAGCATTTTTCTTAACCATAACCTCTCATTCTAAAATCAAAACTTCTCTAATAGTGAGGACAATTACAAACTTTTTGTAGATGGCCTATGATGATGCCATGATGAAGTCTTCAAATTTCTTAAGTAGATGCCTTGATCTTTTCATTAAAAAAATCCTCACTCCTACACTACACCCTCGACAAAGCAAAAATCCTTGATGCAATAGCAAACCCTCAATGAAGAAAAGTCTCAACAAAGCAAACCCCCAACCAAGTAACAAATGCTCAATGTAGTAACAAACCCTTGATGAAGCAGCAACCCTACGACAAATTAGCAATTTCTCAACAAAGAAAGCCCATGGCAAAGTAACCCCTTAACAAAGTAAAACTAACTTAGCTATATATTTATGATATATATCTATTATTTGGCCAAGAGAATTTTTTATATTTTCAAATTAATAAATCCTTTATATTTGGCCCATGTAAAGGCATTGTTTGTTCATTGTGTTTTTGCCCACCAAATGTGCACTATGTTATATATTAATAAATCTACCATCTTTGTGGTTGTAGCAAAGAAAGCCCATTGTTTCAATTTTTTGTTTATATACACAAATATTTTAATTTCATTTGAAAACCAATGTTGTGACATAGAGATGTTGACAAACTTCACCCCCTTCCCACTCACCATTGTGCAAAATGTGTTGGCCTCTTGGCCGAAAAAAAAATTTATTATCATCATCTTCATCAACATCCTAACCTTGTCCCAACAAAATAAGGTCAACTACATGAGTTCTTTTTCACCATTTGCCTTTGAAAAGTAGCCACAATTCAAGACCTAAAATTCTATCACCACAAATAATTCTATTATCTAAGATCAATGCTTTGCTCAAATTGAGACTATGAAATTGATAAGAATATAAGAAATAAAATTAAGGCAAGAGGGTCAAAACGAAATTAAGCTAATGGTATCTTATGGGATCAAAAAAATCCAATAAAACTAAGAAAAATTATAAAATGATGATTGCGCTTAATATTTTATATGGTATAAAATGTTTTGTTTTAAAAAATGACATTAATACCAAATTAATATGGTAAAATATGATTTTTTTAAAAAAAAATGTTACCAATAAGACAAATTGCACAATTCAAATATTAGATGAAGACTTTAGATGTTTTTATTATAGATAAGCTGCAAGAATAATGTCTTCGATGATTTGGACATGTTCAAAGATCTTATAATGAACCTCTTAGAAAACAAGATTGCCACATCATAGTTCTATAAAATCCACAAAAAGGAAGACCAGAAGCAGATCAGATAAAATTACAAATAGATAAATTTTAGTTCTTAAAAAAGGTGAATAGCAAAAGAGAATTCATCTAACCAACTCCATGGGACAATGCTAAATCGTAAATGATGATGATAATGGTTCAGTTTCAATATGTAATAAACTATAAATGAAGTTTGGCAATGTGCCTTGATAAACTGAAGACGCCACACATTTAGCCACCTGAACTATTCCATTATTTCACTTTCAGTTTAAATCTAAGGGCTCAGATTTATCTATGTAAACTCAAACTTATGCTTCATAATTTAAAAATAAATAAAAATAAAATACACGTATGTGATTCATCACGTCGCAGAAATAAAATAACGGTTATGATAACACTTTGTTGAATGAAAAGGTTTCAATTGTTACAGGTTATTTTTGCCCGGCTTTTGCTAAAAGGCATGGCATGAAATATCTGAAAATACACAGAAAACAAAATTTTATTCCTTCATTTTGTTTCAATGAAGACTTCACTACTCTGAGACAGATCTATCATAAAAGTTCAAACTAGTAGCCTCAATGCATCTAAACTAAGCAAGCATTTGGTCCAGCAAAGTGGAATTTTTTGAACAGTATCTGTCCTCAACATCAACGGAAAACTTTAAGCCTTTTCCTTCAAGGTAATTAAACATCATTGCTAAGCAAGCTTTGAGCTCACCCCCAAGAACCTGAATGAAAAAAAGTAATCACAACTGAATCATCATAGCCAGACAATAACTAGAAAATTAAAATTAAAATTTCAATTACCTTCCTCTGAGTTTTATCTCTCATGGCAATCACTTCTGCAGGCCACACATCAACCATGTGTTCCAATTCTCTAGAAAGCATCATCATACCAGATTCTGAAGAAGCATTCTATTCAAGTTCACAAACATTTCATAAGCATCTATTAGATAAAGCATGTTAAATTCATTGGTATTACGAGGTTTCTTAAAGCACCTCTTTGCTGCATGCAAGAATAAGCTGAGCTGCTTCTTGTGGTTCCCATTTTAGTAAATGGGTCTGCAAAGAATGAAAAACGTTCTAACATCTAATAAAAAACAACTCATGCATGACATAAACAAATAGAATACTTGTAAGTTCAAACATTGCCAGGTATACAATCTTGCAGTCATTCCACCTTTGCACAAGCAACAGTGCTGTAAACTGTATGTTTGTAGTTTGACAGTAACCTCAGCTCTTGGATTTTCCAAACTTCTTGTGTATTCCCTGAATTACAAAGCAATACAGAAATTAGATTTTTAAATTGCCATTTATAACAAAATATATTGTAATAAAGTTTTAAATGTTTCATCTCATAACTTCACTTGGAATTTGGTATCTCATCTATATCTGTGAAATCATCAACATGATCCTAGCCTTATATGAACTAGATGAGATTGGCTAGATGATTTTGTTGTTGCTGTTCACTTCTATTAAGAGCCAAATAAGCATTTATACTCAAATCTTGGATATCTTTCTTTATATTTACAAACCAAGTAGGTTTTGCTCTACCTCGTTGTTTCTGCTTAACTTTAATAAAGCAATCTCTTCTAATAGAAATACGACCTGGTCCTATTACCATTTAACCAAACCATCTAAGACAGCTTTCCTTAAACTTTTCATCTATGATTGCTATCCGCAAACTTCTCATAATAAGAGAGTTGTTAATACAATTTTCCCTAGTACACACAACATTCATCTCAGCATTCATATCTCTGCTACATGTATGCATTGAGCCTAATGCATTTTTATATGTCATCATTCTGCACCATAAAATATCACATGGCTAGTAGTAGTCTTGTAAAACTTACTCTTCAACCTAGCAAGGATTATTCTATCACAAAACACACCAGTAACTTTTTACCATTTCATCCATCCTCCTTCAACTGTTCTTATCACATTATTATTAATTTCACCATCCATTTGAACAAGTGATCCCAACTATTTGAATTGATTAGTAAGTTCTTGATTTTTTATTCTGATTTTCATATTTCATTACTTGATTTTCCTCTAAAGATGCATTCCATCTATTCCATTTTGCTTCTACTAATCATCTAACCCATTTGAACTTAGGGTAGTTCTCCAGGTCTCCATTTTTGGAGCCAAGGCCTAGATTTACCAACCACTACAATATCATCTACAAAGAGCATACACTAAGAAATATCATCTTGTAACTTCGTAACACCCCAATTCTAAAATCCTTGACCTTTGATATGTGTTTGTTCATATAAGCCATGTGTATGTCTTGGCAACAATGTATAGTTATTTGTGCAATTAGTTATGTTGAAACCTAGAACATTTTTTTAACAATATTTACCCCAAGACATACAGTCAAATGAGAAATTTATAACTCAATATTACCCACTAGAATCGAACTTATATTTTGGAGTTACCAAATTAAGATTCTTACCACTAGGCTAACACCTGATTTTATTTAACCCTTAACTAAAGGACAATATGTTTTGGAATTATCAAAACTGATAGTTCAGCATGTAATACCCATAATCATGGGCTTAGATTAAGGCCTTTATAAACCTTGGGTTCTATTTCTCCATTATCATCAAATATCCAAGCAAAGTGGAATAGGAGAATCTATTAGTTTGGCACTTAGGACAATGGATCAGCTGTTTCAATTTAGTGTCTCCCTCCTTCCAATATTGTTGTTGCTCATCTAAGATCCTGGTGGGTGGGTGGGTGGGTGGATGTAGTGTAAGCTTTCTTCAACTAGGGTTTTATTGCTATTTTTCTGGTAAGGATTTGCCATTGATTTTTCCCTTTCTGTCAATTTGGTTTCAATAGGTTTGTGCATACATCTTTGATTTCCTATGAGGATAGATCATATGTTTTCTTCTTTGGATTTCTATACAATCCAATCATCAGACGTTTGGTTTTGGTTTCATGCAAATTTGTTTGAAGATATTTCTAAATGAATCTTGAATTAGATATTTCCATACAATCCAATCATCAGACGTTTGGTTTTGATTTCCTATGAGAATAGATCATATGTTTTCTTCTTTGGATTTCCATACAATCCAATCATCAGACGTTTGGTTTTGGTTTCATGCAAATTTGTTTGAAGATATTTCTAAATGAATCTTGAATTAGATAATGCTCTTGTGAACCAACAAGATGTCTCCAATTTTATGTAGGTGCTGTGTACCTTTATGATTCAAAACAAAGACGTGTTAGCCTAGTGGTAAAACTCTTAATTTGGGAACTACAAGTTATAGGTTTGATCCTAGTGGGGCAATACTGAGTTATACAGTTCTAATTTGACTATATGTCTTAGGGGTGAATATTACTTGAGAAAAAGCTTTGAGTTCCAACACCCCCACCTTTATGATTCATATTCCTGGCCCTTAAATGCCTTGATTTTTAATTTTAGATTTGTTCTAAGTTTACAGAAATGTGAAATGTATTTTCCTTGCAGTTCAGGCGATCCAATCCCCCAGTCAGCCCACCTGGAATGGTTCTTGTTTCAAATTTCATGATTTGAACAACCAGGATATTCAAGTCAACTAAATCGTTCAATTAACTGGGACTACTAGGTCAACCAAGACATTTGAGATGACCAGGTCAACTAGACTGAGAAAAATGCAATTTTTACCTTCATCTTGGTTGGGGCAACTAGATCAACCAGTTGACTGAACTATTAAAACCTTTGGTTTCATCTCAGATGGGTTGGCCGGCCTTGCTAGTCAACTATATGATAACTTTGACGAAAAAGGACATATTGTGACTTAATAATCTTGACAATTTGATATTTAATCGAACTTGGAATGTGTGGATTGCATGTTGGAACATTGAGAAACCTTAGAAATGATAGAATGGAGTGTGTTCTATTGGTCTCAATGCTTACTAATGCCTTGTTGAAGATAAACACTGTAGCTCGCGTAACCAAAGTTGTGCTTCAAGATGCAATACGATCTTGAACGTTGGTCAACAATAAAGGGATGTTTGCCTAAACTGGTAAGGGAATAAACCCAAGAGTCCTGATGGGCACAATGAAACCAATGAGATTACCTAGATTGATGACGGTAGGAACCTAAGCGTCCTGATGGTATAATGTGATTGATGTGATCGTCTAGAGTGGTGAGGGAATGAACCCAACAGTCATAATGACACAATGCATTTGATATGATTGCCTAGATTGGTACAAGAATGAACTTAAGAGTCCTGATGGCTCATTAAAATGAAATGACTGCCTAGATGATATGGGAAATGAAGTGATTTCTAAAAGCCCTGACGGCATATCATAATGAACTACTAAATGAACTATAAGTATTATGGTAAATGATTCGTTAGTGTTGTGTATGTGCAAGTTGGGCTTGATGGTGGTGGGATGTGTGAAATTTTACATTTTGCTAATGTGTTGATTTTGAAGCTATATGTTTGGACGTTAACTTCTTGTGCAAGATGGTTATCCTCTAATATGACATCTTCCAGCCTCATGGTACTTGTCTCCAAGCCGATTAAGGAACTTTTATGGCTTATCCTTATTCCATCACATTGGACTAACATTTTTCCCTCTTTTTTAGGTAGAGGTAGAGTAACCGGACCCCTTGGTGATGCATAGATTGGCTAGAGCATAACATTGTTTACATTTCCTTCGAGTCATATTGTTTCTTACATGGTGAGACATTTTTGTAGTTTGCTTAGTGTTGTACTTTAGACAGCCTTGTGCCAGGATTATGAGACACGATATTGGACTAGTGCTAATGCATTTGAACGTAGTTGATGATGAGCTTATTGCTATTACTATTTATGTCACATTCCTGGACAGCCATATATATATAGTTATGATTAATTACACTTCTGTGCTCAGGGCCTTTTCTTTGTTATTAAATTAATTAATGATCATGTTTCATGCTTTTGGTTATTGATGACCTTAGGTGTTTTTTTTTTTTAATGGCTACTCTTGCCATGGTTATGCTTAGCTATGCAATTACCAATTTCCTTTGGTTTCATTAGTTTTGCCCTTATATAATATCCTGCTAGCCTATTAGCCCAGCCTAGGTTAGGGGGTGTAACAATTTCTTTAGTCAGCTCATTCATAATAATGGCAAACAAATAGGGGCTTAAAGTAGATCCTTGATGTAGCACTATCTTCACAGGAAGTCTGCAATGTCTCCACAAACAGTGTGAACTTGAATTTTGGCTCCATTCACATACTCACTAGGAATAACCCTTCTCTTTAACACCCACCAAATAATCTCTCAAGCTTTCTCAAAATCAACAAAAATTATACATAGATTCCTCAATTTACAGTTAAAATTTTCCATCAGTTATCGTAGCAAGAGAATAGCTTCCATAGTTTATCTCCAAGCACAAAACCAAACTGGTTCTTAGAAACAGTTGATTCTTGCCTTAAAAAATTGGTGTATAACTCTTTCCCATAAGCTCACAGTGTGACTCGCAAGCTTGGTGCCTCTATAGTTCCTAAAGTTTTGAATGCCTTCGTTGCTCATATAAATGGGAAATATATTTGTTAAATATTAAGTTATTAACTGTGCAACTCACTACCACAAACATATATACAAGTCTCTTTAAAATGCATCATGAGGGAATTGTCAAGCATATGAAAAATAAATTAACTATGAATACATGAAAAAAATTTGTTAAACCTCAAAGTTGAAACAGAATTTGGCAAACCTCGATGCTTAGAAAACCAAGGTGGGTGTACTCCTACATGTTCTAAGAGTATCATTATCAGACTAGTTCATCTTCAGTTTCTGTAATCTTTGGAAGAAGCAAAAGGTAATATAAGTATAAAAAACCAGCATATAAATTCAGGAAAATAATTTACTGATAATGGTAAATCTATTAGCACAGCTAGGCTGTTACATGAACTCAAAGATGCTATGTCATGCATGGCCCTTGAATGGTTTCAGAGGGCATTGTAGTGATCTAACAGCCTACAAAGGTCCAGCTAATTCTGGTCGAGATTTGACCTATTTTAATGCAAGCCAGTTATCAGCCTTTATTTCTTCACAAAGTTTTTAAAGTTGGCTTTTAGAATTTTCTATGCTGATTAAGGAGAATATTTTCAACCAACCTTAGAAGTAGTTATAGAACACTGTGGCATTCAAGCATGAAGGACAATTACAAATATTCAAAGTTCAGACTACCAAAACTCTTCCAATCATAGAATAAGCCACAGAATATGCAATGTTAGCAAACTGAAATCATGGCAGCCACATGGAATGTAGCAGGCTAAGCATGATGCCTCATTGCAGAGGACTTAGAATAGTGGCTCATGTAATAAATGCTATTATGCCAAAGAAATTGTAGGTGTCACGTCACAACATGCAACAGTGGAGGATTCATAAACAACATGCTGGATATAAAAGGCAATGACAGCAGTTTCTGGGATATCCAAACAAAAGTGATATATCTTAATAATTAGATAATTGCTTCATCTACTTATTAAATTGCTTCATGGTTTTATATCTACATATTTTCTTTAATAAGAATGAGAATAATTTATCCTTATTGTAAATTTGTAAGGGTAGTGAACTATAAAATATCTACAACATAGAACATTAATATGTTTAGGAAATTGTTGTGCAGTTACAGCTAACAAGGCCTAGATACAGTCTACTCAAACTTCAAAACAAATTATGTTACTTTATAGTAAATCTAAACATTCTGTCATAAAACAATCTGAAAACTCTAGAAAAGAATAAAAAGCTATCCATGACATGCAAAAGAACTGAATTGATATGTTTGAATATAATTACCTATATTTGCTTCAAGAGATATCCATGTGTCAAAAGCATCACGGTTAAACTTAACCCCATCATTCAGAAATTTTCTCGCATGGTAACCCAGCATTTGCCAGTCTTTTGTTTCAGCACATATTCTGTACATAACACAAAAGGTGAAAACTTCAAAAACCTGGACGGATCTCAGAGGTGCATTTCAGCATATAGAATCACATGTAAATTTACAAAACAATTCTAGGTGAATCTTATATGTGAATTGTTTCATTACTTTATTTTGCAGTCTAACAGAAAAGAAAAAGAAACTTACATATTTCATGAGATTAAATATTTCAAATTTACCCAGAGTATATGTAATTTATTTGGAGAATATGCAAACTCCAATAGAGAATCGCATAATGAAAACACCTTTTAAACAATATGAAAGCCAAAATTGCAATATAACAATATCAAGCATAAATTTTTCAATGTGATGGAACATCTATAAAACCCTCAATAAATAGAAATTGTTCAATGGAGGTATGGCAAGCAAGGAAAAAAACTTTATCTTAGTTCCAAAAATGTGACTTATCATCACTTTTATCCTATCCAGTTGGTGTCAGCCCCTCATTTGAAGTTACTAGTTTTTTCACTACCCATTGCCCTGCCTATAATGTATCTAAATGTAAAGTTTTACTGTGGGCCCATCTTCAATAAGTGGAATTTTAATCAATGGCCTAGAGGCAAGAAGATATTCACCTTCTCACCAAGTCATAAAGAACACAATTTATAATCAGCCCTAAAAGATGTAAATAGTTGTCGCCAGGGAAACCACCACTGTTTATGACATTTACATTCTTAAGTTCAAAAAAGCTTGAGAGTGCTTGACAAATTCATTTTCCAAATGCAGCATCTGGCTAAGTACTGATTTGTTCTCATGTTTCCTACCATTAAGGCATTAACACATGGGTAGGGATGAACAGGCATCTCAACCAGGTTCATTAGCATACCTCAATGATCCTAGAGGTAATGCAAATATTTCCTATTTGGCAATAACACTAGTAGAACTGATTAATCTCCAATGATCCTATGTGTTATTACTCTGTGGTTTAAAATGTGCTTGTTGTCCTCCATCAGTATCACATCTCCAAATCCCTGTATCCTGTAGCTACAACATTAATAGCCTCCAAAATACACTAATCCAACAAGGCTTTAGGACTTCTAAAAAGCAGAGAACATGCCCAGCTAGCACAAATGCATGATTAACTAGAATCCAGTAAATACACAATCCACATCAAAATTCTTGTAACATTTCCAATATACTTATACAGGCATGCCTCCCACTGCACCTACACTTTGATGTCAACCGAAACATAAAAACACCACCACTCTATTAAAACTACAACAAAATCCTGAACCAACCTAAATATCCTTACCAATCCCTTAGTTTGTTTTATTACCCTAAATATTGTCCAAAACTTGATAAAAACTGTTACTAAAGAATATCCACCTTAAACACTACAGAAGTTGGGAACTAAATGTGCAGGATGTGTATACTTGGAAAAACTGGGATCTAAAGTACCATAGACTAAAAGATGCAATTTATTGAAAAAAAATACATTTTGCAACTTCCAAGAAAAATTAATGTATTCTTAAGGCTTTAAAAGTTTGAACTCATTGTCTAACTGAGACCCATGATGCATATTATGACACCTAAACTTAAAAAGATATTGCATTATAATGAAAAAGGCATGGAGTTTCTTAACTTCAAAAGATATTATTTTTGAACTAGGTTGATTACACTAAAATGGTGAGCATTATATCCTTATTTTAAAATTTACCCAAATAAAATAGTCAAAAGGCATTAACACCTGCCTGAAGACAATATCTGCTGTTTTTGCATGTGGTTCTATGGAGTTGTTCCTCATTGCCTGAAGCACATCTCTTGCAAAGGTCATGTCTTTCTGAATTTGAGCATACCGCTGCAAAAATGAAAAATTACTTAGGAGCATCTCTTAATAATAAATTTTCATAAAAAATATTCATAAATGTTGAAGAAAAAACTCACCAATAAATAGTGTGCAGAACTGATGCATGGTGTGATGCCATATCTATTTCGCCTTGAAAGGGTTTTTAATGCTGGAGACGCAACATAAGATCTTAGCTTTTATAATCTGTTGTAAATGCAACTGAAAAAAAGGTTCATTTCACAAGCCTATTTTCTTTAAGATCTATGTACTGAAAACATCTTAAAAAATTTAGATATCTTCCAGGTTAAAGTATGTATGGCTGAGATGGCATGAATGAAGATGTTTCCGTAACAACCAGACATGTAGCATGGCCTCCGGTAATAATTAGTAAAATATTAAAACTAAAGCCACTTATTTTTTTATTTTTATTTTTGTGGAAAATCAGCATGTTATATTGATGTTCTTTGAAAGTAATATAACTTATATTGGACAAATAATCACATCAATTTTGAATGGAAGCAAATGGTACCTTCACATGTGTCATTTTAACCATTTCAAGACTTCCTCCACTAACCTCAAGCATCATCAAACAAACTAATGCATTAATGTTGCCCAAAACCAACTCATCCTCTATTCTTCAAAGCAAAGTATAATGATAGATAACTGCTAAGTTGGCATTTATTTTCTGATTGATCATGAAAAAGCTACCTAGATAGACCTCAGATGTGTCTAAGTTAGGATTGAATCCACAACTAAGTGTGCTCAGAAGAAACTTATGTAAGCCAAGTGACAGAATCATCTCCTCTTTAGTCAATGTTCTCCTCCATGTTATCTTTCAAAGACAACATTTTCTTTAGGGATACATCATCTCTCCTCAACAAAAAAACCTATTACAAATTGTCAAATGACTACACAAGCTTATTGTATCCATCTCTCTATCTCTTTCTTTATTCCCCATTTATTTTTCTTTATCAGAATAAAAGTATTTGATGTTGTAACTTTCAATAGAGCTTGCACAAGTAGCTGCAATTGGTATTGCTTCAAGATGAGCAAAAAGCAATGAGTATGGCCACAACTCTTATAGAGCTGTGGATGTTATTGCCTTTTTTTAAAGGTTTATGCATCAAAAATCTCAAAACACATTTGGGATCATTGTTACAAATAGACGGTGTGATTAACAATGATGTGACAAACAAAAGTAAAGCAAGATGGATGAGATGACATGCAGTTAGTAGTGTACTCTGTGATAACAGAATTCCTCTTAGATTAAAGAAAAAACTTTACAAAAAATTTTATCACCTGCAATTCTATATGTGCAGAATGTCCACCAATCAAAAAGCATTAAGAACAATGTGTGAATATGACAGAGATAAAAATGCTACAATGGATTTGAGTTTCATTAGAAAAGACAAATTTAACAATTCTCCTATTAAAGGAAGTTTAGGGTAGCACCCATAGCTGAAAAGATAAAGGAAAGTTCTTTTCAATGGTTTAGCTATGTGCAAAGAAGACCAGAGACTGCACCAAAAGAAGAAACTGCTTGATTAAAGGACAGGCAAAATAACGAAAAAAGAAGACCAAAATATACTTGGTATGCAAGAATAAAGAAAGATAGCAAAGATTTGGGAATTAACATTTAGTTGGCTATCAACAGAGGAGAATGCCAAAAAGAACTCATACAACCAAACCCATGGAGTTGGGATAAGCTTAGGATAATGATGGAAAAAAAATCACAAAAGATTTTTCTCATGATTTCATGTTTGGGAAGGGCAAAAATGACACATTTAACAAGAAAATAGAACTTAAAAAAAAAACCATTTTGGGAATGCAGGTGACTGAGGCAAAAACTGATGCCAGTTTTATACTGTAGCTGACTGTGCCATGCAGCTGCAATAGAAGAAAAGATGTTGCAAGTGACTACAGCATGAGATCATGGTGTTTTCATTATTTTAAGAATGCAAGCATTTTATTTATTAACAATAATGGAAATGCAAGAGAACTTATAAAGTTAATAATTAACCTACATTGCAAGGAAAATTTTAAGTCACTCACAATCATATGAGAATGATTATTGAGTTAACTAAGGGCTCTAACAGTTTCTATTTCTACTTAGCCATCTGGGATAACAAGGGTAGGAAACCACAAACTTTGGAGCATATACCAGCTGCTCTTACAAGTCTGTTGCTCACACACAACCTAGTCCAAGGTCATAGAAGCCACTTGCAACACAATTTATGAGAACAGATTATATACATGGAAAATTATTATTATTATTATTAAATTCTATCTTCTACAACTTCTGCTAATTGGTGAGATTGAGCCGTCAACAGGTAGATCATTCAGATATTTAGCAAGACCGGAGCATAAATGACCTCTCTAGATACCATATAGAGAAGAAAAACATTGCCTTATTTGTTGCACCAGTGGTTTGAGATCAGGAATTGCATTTTTTACTGTTTGTCCCTCCATCTTATAATCTATGTTATAATTTGATTTCAACAAACAGACCACATGATCATCGAAAAGATATTGTATCATCATAATATCAACATAGATACCCAGAAATATCTCTAATTAATTTAGCATGACTAAATAAATGGACCTACATAGCCACAGGGTTATTCATCAATACCTTGATCTGGAGCATTTGAACGAACACATGCTGCAACTAGAGCCAGAGAGACACTTTCTTTCCAGTTCTGCCAATCTCGCTGCCTCGCAGTTTTCTGCATTCAGAAAATAAATAAAATGTCCAAATAAAAAACGAGTGCAAGTTTATGACACAACGTATTGCTGCTCAAATTACATGCAACGGAATCACAGTAAAATATAACAGCTACCAAAAACAAGATGATAACGATTTATTACACAAGTTCGGAGTTTATCCAATGCATCAAAAGCCAATTTGATATCTGCCCTGTTATGGCAAGCTCGAAGCAAAGATACACGGACAGAAGTCGGTGGAAGCGTTTTAGCCTGAACATTCTCAACGATCTGCTTATACAGCTTTGCCACAGCGTCTGAACCATTACAAACAATGCAGAACTTAAGCAGTACCCAATAAGCTAATAACATCTTACTAATGCTTTGTGAATTGTTAACAGGAGCAGCTTCCTTTCATTCCGGTCGGATTTCAGACGATGTTATGCACAACTAGATATCAGTCAGTTGGATTGTGAGGGTTTTTTTTCCCCATCTAATTTTTTATCTTAATTCCCGAATGTCCTCAAACAGAGCACTACTAACCTGTAGGTTTCTGTTGGAGATTCTGGGCATCTGTTGCTAAATTAGCAGAGCTTCCTAGATAACGATCAGCCGTGAAGTTGATAGCAATAGCAATGGCCTTTAGATGAATAGGAAAATATAAGATGGGTGAATGCAGAGCAACATCATTAGTTCTCCGAAATGCATGTAAGCATCCCCTCACAGCGGAATGCATATTGGCTTCTGTCACAGACACAGATGCGAGTCTAAGTCTGGCATACGAACCACTATTTGTTGAGTTCAGCCGTCAAAATGCTGCATCCAAAATTTGTGTGGACAAAGCCCTTCTAAAACCCAGTGCTGAGAAACAACAAACAATTTGTTCTGCCTTCTTCCACCGTTCGTCGCGATGCTTCTCCCTGTGCAAAGTTCAACTAATGTAAAGAATTACGTCGCAGGCATCATGCGCTCTCGTATTCGATGTTCATTTAGGGGTTTGTTTTCGTTTTTATCACGTTTACGATGTTTTTTTCAAGGAGTTAAATCTAGGGTAATTTAAATCTTTATTTGCTGGGACTACATACAATTTAGACCACTCTTTTTTCTTTATTTTTTGCTTTTATAAAAACTTAGACGGCTCTTATCTACTGAACCGCCTGAGCAAGATTAAGGTGAACTTCGTTTATTATAGTATATTAAAATCTTGAAATAATTTTAATATAAGTACACTTGTAAGATATGTAGCGGAATCCAACCTATGACTTGGAACTTTCAAATTAAGAATCTTATAATTAAGTTAACACCTTATTGTTTATTAGCTTACCTTCAAAAGATTTAATTAGTGACTTCTTATTCAACAAATACAAACCATGCCATCATCATCATTACTTAAGATAAAGCTTGCAACTAGTAAGCTTGACCCTTTTGGGTATGTGTATTGAGTTTGAGCCTTATGTGTGCTTGTTAGATTGGTTGATTAGTGTGGTAACTTGTGGCTTGCAATGCTATGTGTATTGAATTTGAGTCTTGTGTGTGGGTTAGTTTAGCTTAAGTGAATAGCTCATAGTCTTAAGAGGTTGCCAAGTTGAGTTATACTTAAGGCATAGTTATATTTATTTATAATTCTTATAAATTATCATATTGGCTATATATCTTGGGGTGTACTCATAGTCATTCTTTTGGGTTATGTCATCCTTGCTTTATGTGTGTTTCTTTGGCCAATGACATATAGCTCAAGTGGTTAGCTCATTATCTTGAGGTTGCTAATTTGAGTCATACTTGAGGCATTGTTATATTACTCTGTAATACTTCTATAGTATCATGTTGGCTATATGTCTTGAGGTATACTTATGGTCACTCTTTTAGGCTTCAACACCTACCCTATGGGTTTTAACACTTGCCCTATCCCTTCATCTCTTTGACACCCTTGGACCCTCACCTTTTTTGTGTGTGTTTGTACCAATGATAGGGACCTCAAGTGGTTAGCTCATTATCCTATTAGACAAAATGTTGTCAATTTAAGTTCAAGCCATTATTATATTCTTCTATAATTTTTCTAATGTATCTTATTGATTACATGTTTTGGAATATACCTATAGTCAAATTATTTCAATAGTACGAGCATAACTATGACATCTCTTTTAGAGTTAAATACCAAATTCTCAAAGATGTTGCTTTTTAGCTACATTTTCAAGCAAAAAAGCTCCTAGTAAAAGCTAAACAATTAATTTATTTGTTATCGTATTAATTTATTTTTGTTTTGGAGGTTCAAGGCTAGAAAGCTTTTAGCTTTTGTTACTATTTATTCATTATTTCTAATTGATGTATTTTCTTTTATCTTTAGAGAGAGTTTTATCCTTCTCTTGAAAAGATTTAAGCTTTTATTGCTATTTATTCATTATTTTTTATTATTGTATTCTCTTATCTTTAGAGAGGTTTTTCTCATTCTCTTTACAAAAAACCCTTTAGTAGGAAGTGAAAGCCCATGAGGCTACTTCTAAATAAGGGCAAGGCCTAATTATTTTTCTACCCTAGAGGAAAAGCATTTTAGGATTGGTTATAAGGATGAAAACTTGAAAAGGCATCCCTAAAACAATTAAGCTTTTTCTATAGACACTCTTTTTGATGATCTAATGTACTTTGAATTTTTTAAATATTATTATTCATTTTTTGGGGGTTGATGAGACGCGATATGCACAAGCCGCGATATTGCGTATGCGATATCGCGTCATCCCCTGCGATGTCACGTACGCGATATCGTGGTCCGCTACCAAATCTATAAATAAGAGACGGCACTCCTCTTATTTCCCATCCTGGTCTAGAAGTAGCAAAGCTCTAGCAGTTTGATCACTCCAAAGATAGATTAATTTCCCATGTGCCCGCAGTAGGAGTCCTAGAGTGAACGAATCTTTATTTGAGCAACATTGTACCTGAAC
>MNCI01037377.1:728913-744904 GCA_015680685.1 Gnetum montanum
ACGGCCCCTATGTTCATAACAATACAGGTTGATCATTTCAAAATACGTAGGGTGCATGTCGACGATGGTGCGGCAACAAATGTAATAACTTTTTCTGTCATCGAAAAATTGGGACTCACTGAACAAGTACAACCCACAACAACCTATTTCCTGAGATCTTTCAGTGGTTTCCATGTGGGAGTGAAAGGCATGGTTACCTTAGATTTCATTGTCGGAGACCAATTCCCTACATCAGCTGAATCATAGTGGTTGATGAAATGCCAGGGTTTAATATGATTGTAGGACATCCTTGGCTAGCTCAACTTAAAGCCGTATCCTCACCAATCCATTAGGAGATCCACCTACCTTACGAGGGAGGTGAGATTATCATACATGGGGATACAACAACATCGATCACTTCCTCATACCTTGAGGTAGGTCAAGGGTCAGAAATTGAGTCGTTAAGCCTAAACAAGAAACCATGAACATACATCAGAACGTGAACCCAACGTTGACTCACAATCCAACTAGCACTGAAGAAACACAAGAAGACACAGACATAGGAGTCATTCCTGCTGATGTTTCTTGGTCAGAACTACCCTTTGATATCACCGATGAAGGGGAAGGTGAATATAAAATCATACCCATATGCCTAGCCCCACATGTGAAGCTACAAAAGATCAAGAGGCAACTCAACAAATAGAACAAATGAGACAAACTGTTCGAAATGACATTAAACTACGAACTGTTCGAAATGACGTTAAACTATGAACATGTCCAAAATGACGTTAAATAATGAATTTTCTGAAATGACAATAAACTACGACATGTCCGAAATGACGTTAAACTATAAACTGTTCGAAATGACGTTAAAGTATGAACATGTCCAAAATGACGTTAAATTATGAATTTTCTGAAATGACATTAAACTACAACATGTCCGAAATGACGTTAAACTATAAACTGTTCGAAATGACGTTAAACTACGAACTGTCTGAAATGACGTTAAACTACGAACTTTCCGAAATGGTGTTAAACTACGAACATATCTGAAATGATGTTAAACTACGAATTGTCCGAAATGACGTTAAACTATGAACTGTTCGAAATGACGTTAAACTATGAACATGTCCAAAATGACGTTAAATTATGAATTTTCTGAAATGACATTAAACTACGACATGTCCGAAATGACGTTAAACTACAACATGTCCACAATGAGATTAAACTAGCCACGGTTAGAAATGGCTGATTCCATTTAAAACTTCTTGAAAACATTATTACCTTTGGCCCACCATGGCATAAAACTGGTAATCCTTTCTTTAACAATAGATGCAATAGTCCATCAAGACTCTAAACTGATGTACCAAGCTTGAAATGGCTTTAAACTAGAGCCAACAAATTACAGATTTACAAAATCTTGTCATCTTACATTGAATTTTTGCTTACAGGTTACAAGTTACGATTCTTGCATGGTCGTCGCTTTCTTTTTCAAGTATTTACCTTACATCTTGATTCACACTTTAGAAATTTATGCTACACTTAGTTGCACACATATACTCTAGAAAATAAAGAAAAACAATAAAAAACATAAAACTACAAAAATACATGGCCTGAAAAGGCCTTAAACTAGCAGACGGCCAGGAATGGCCTAAAACTATCACTTTTTGCATTGCTTTTCTTTCATTCATAAATTTTAACTTTATGTACAACAAGTGTCGCTTGATGTTGTTTTCTGCCTAGTTAATCTTTGCAGGATCTTGCAGATACATAGCATGACCATGCATGCAGCATCACACTTTACACAAGCAAGGTAAGCATCAGTCTGCTATGACTATAAACTAGCACAGAACAGTCCTGGGTCACAACTTAAAATTGATACCACAGAACAGTCCTAAATCATGACTTAAAATTGATACCACAGAATAGTCCTGGATCATGACTTAAAACTGATACTATAGAACAATCCTGGATCATGACTTAAAATTGATACCACTATAAAAGTCCTGGATCATGACTTAAAACTGATACCACAGAAAAGTCCTGGCATCATGACTTAAAATTGATACCACAGAACAGTCTTGGATCATGACTTAAAATTGATGCCACAGAACAGTCTTGGATCATGACTTAAAACTGATACCACAAAGACATGTCTGGTATGACACTAAACTACTACGTCCATCCGCCATGACATGAAACTAGCATCCAGAGTCCACTAAGACTATAAACTAATTTGCCTCTTCACAGTTTGCTATGACTATAAATTAGCAATGCACTGTCTGCCATGACGCTAAACTAGCGTCGTCCAAGGGGTTATGACGTGAAACTAATCCACAACAGTCCGCTAAGACTATAAACTGGTGACATCATCGACGACTAGGCAAAATTTGAAAAGATCTGTTGTTGCAGTTGGCTGTGCCTGTTCCACAAAGACTTGTTGCATGATTCATCTCATGGGGCCTAATGAAACTGATGCTGTTCATGATTCTGTCTACTTTGAAATTTGCACATGGTGACTCCATCTCCTTGTTTAAAGTGTTTAGCTGACTATTTCATCTGTGGTTTTCTTGTCTTCTTGGAGTTGTATTTGCAGGATGACACTTTTGAGGCATTCGTGCATAGATGCACTTCATCATGATGACAAGGTATCACATTTTTCCTGACGCACACGACTAGGTTAATCAATCCATTCATANTGAAAAAAAATAAAAAAAAGGGTCAAAGAGCAAAATGCACGGAAAAGGTCTTCAAGACCCCGTTGACATCATAAACAAAAGACTATTGGCCATTCTCATACAAGCCCCAGGCGAGAAGGCAATATTCTTGAAAAAATAGTTACACTCGTGTCTCAAAGAGACCATGTTGCACATCATTGTGTGGCTTTGGCTATTTACAATGGGCCCTGCAAATACTCTATAAGAGTCTCATTTCTCAAAAGAATGCACCTCCTATGTCTTGGTTCCGAGTCTGCTAAAAACCCGGCTATTGACAAGGACCAATGACATAACTTGTGCACAAGAGAGCATTCCTCTCCCACAAATCCCAGTAGCAATCACCACCCTTAACCTCCTAGCTTCCCTAGTTACAATCGATTCCCTTGCATCTTGAACCACATTCCCTCAATCCCATGTACTTTTGAAAATGGTGCGATGACACCCAGCCAAGGGCCGACGGTTAATGTTTGATGCTTTATTGCTCGTGGTGTTTTGCACTTCTTTGTCGATGCCTCTCAGGTGGATTCCTCTAGACGTCAACAAAGAGGGACCAATGAAACACCACTAATTTTGGCCTAGCACTTTTAGACAAGAATCAAGCTAAGTCATGCGACTGCCCAACATGAGTATAGCGTGACCAAACTTGGAGGCCTCTAAAACAGCCCCCGATGGTCCATGATTCAATAGGCAAGGTTCCCCCGGGGCCCATAGGTGACTGCACCAACTTCTAGCATCCAGAATCAAAAGTTTCAGGTTCAAAATATTTGGTTTTGGCTAAGTACACTTTGGTTACTTTTTTAGACGTTGCACAACGTAAGGATCAGCGTCACCAACTTTTGGAGCCCCGAAATTGAGTCAAAACAGGCCGAAATTGAGCACAAGGACCCCCCATGACCTTCACCAAGGTCCCTAGTAGCTCCCAGCCTCTAGAAAATCAAGATTTGGGCCTCAGATATGTCATTTTGACTTGGTGATGCTAGGGTTACTTTTTCAGACGTTGCACAGCGTAAGGATCAGCGTCACCAACTTTTAGAGCCCCAAAACTGAACCAAAATGACTTGATTTCAAGGGTGTAAGTCATCCTCAGGGTCCACTATTGATAAATATGGGTCCCAGCCTTCAAAAATTCTAGATTTTCGCTCAAAATTGTAAGTTTTGGAGGTCACACTACAGGTTACACTGTAGGTCATGCTGGGCAGTCAAATTTCTCTTGTTGTACATTTTATTATAAATCCCCATTTGTGGGCATGTCAAGCCCTCATGGTCTAAAACACAACAAAAAATATATATATAATTTTTTAAGTGGACCAGACCCGGAGCTAATCCTCCTAAATTTTCTTTAAATTTTTATTGCTTGAGGGCTTGTTTTTCTAATTTTTTTGTATTTTCATGGGCTTGAATGACCCACAAATTGTAAAATACATTGAACTTGGTCAAAGAAAACAAATATCTAGCACGCATCCAACTTGTGCCAACTATCCATGGGACACATGTCACTAAATCTATTTTCCTCTCATCTCCCAACCGTTGATTCCATTCTTGAAAACCCTAGCCAAACCCTAGCCCAACCCTATAAATACCCTATCAATTCACACAAACTAGAGGAGGCAAAAAAGAAGAAGATGGAGGGAGGCAAAAATTGGAGAGATTGGCAATTCTGAAAAATTGGAGAGATTGGCAATTCTGAAAAAGGACAGAACTTGCAATCCTTGGGAGCTCAACACATTTGATTGTTGGCTTCCAAGTTTTTCTCATGTTCATCCCATTTCATCATCGCATCATCGTGTCATATCATTTCGGGGCTAGGCGTTTGACTTGCCATCCACACGTGTGCAACTATGCTTTGACCGGTGCATATTCGTGTTTGAACAATACAATATAGTTTCATCATTGCCTTCTATTTACATTATTTACTTTGGTTTATGCTTTGTTCACAATATAGCTCTATTTATTCTTTATTTATAATTCAGTACGCTCTGTTTACATTTTGTATCGCCGTTTGCATTCCGTTTACATCTCGTTTACGATAACCCCAGAGCTAGCCATAGCTTACGCTTGGGGAAGTCCTTGGTTGATTTGCGCGCAAGCCATCCAAGGCACTCTGCCTTTGTTCCCTTTTCTAGCTTGCCCTCAAGCAAAGGTAGGGTCAGCTGTGTCTGCCCGATGAGTTCTTATTCTTATTATCTTCTACCCTTTCTTTCGATTGTCGTGTGGTATCCTATCCTGTTTCTTGATTTGGCATAGTTCTTCCTCTAATAATGTTGGCATATTCTCCACATCTTTCATGTACCCAGTCTGTCATCTTATTGATCTTTGCCTCAATTTCATCTAGTGATTGTAGGATTGGCAAAGATGATTCCACCTCCTTGAAGTGAGTTGATTTCTTCTCTTCATGATCATGGACCCTTGTTAAGTTGATATTTTGGTCCTATTGAGAACTTTCAACATTCTTCCATTTGGCTATTTCTCCTTCTTCTTTTGCTACCCACTTAATAAGCTCTTGGAATTGATGGGTTCATAGCTCATATAGTTGACCTCAGGCGTACATCCCTAGGATCTCCCTTGTTTCATTACGGAGCCCATCTATGATATGGTATGTTAGCCTTTCCTCAGAGAATCCATAGCTTGGGAAATTATTTAACAATGCATAATATCTTTCTAAGGCCGTGTCCAAGGGTTCATGTTGTGCTTGTTTCCACTCTTGGATTTGTCTCCTCAAGGCTGACACTCTTGCATAAGTTTGATATCTTTCATTAAAGAGTTCTACCATTGTCAGCCAACTTCGAATTGATTTTAGTTTTAAAGACCTATACCATACTTTTTCTTGGCCAATGAGTATCATAGGAAAGAGCTTAAGTTTTTGCCACCCATTATCAATATTGTTCCATGTACAGGCATCGTAGAAGGCTTGTAAATGTTGTTGTGGATCTAAATCATAGCCTCCTGAAAACTTGGGAAAGTTGTTTAAATCAAGCACAGGTAGACAACTTTCCTTACGATGCGTCTTGTATATGCATTAGGATCTTAGTGGCCAATAGGGGTTCATCATCACTAGGTAGGTTATGAGTTTGCAAGTTGGGATGATGTTGTCTTTGTTCATGTTGGCATTTCTGACTTTGCCCATGGGTTCGATTTCTATTTCTATGTTGACTCCTAGAGAGACGATCATCCATGTCACGACTTGACGTTGAAGGAGCAGAGGAAGAGAAAGAGCTGGAAGGCTCATCATGACTTTTGTAAGTCTCCCAATCATCCTTGGATAAATTTTTGTTAATTATTGAAAAGGTCCTAGGTCTTACAGGCCCCCTCATTCTATGAGATATCCCATCCTTGCTAAAGGTATCAGAGTTGGATGACGAGAGTCCTTGAGTATCGTTGGGGTGTCTATGAACATATGAAACTCCTACATAAGATTGAGTACTCCAAACTTCTTCGTTGGTTCTCCAATGAATTGCCTCGCTAGATGTTGCATTATCACTATCTTGTGAAAGAGACATGGTTGTAAATTTGTGTGTGATTTAATTGCAATTATTATTATTATCTCTTCTTCTTCTTTTTTCTTAAAGATATGTCGTTAATACTTTGTTACAGTGATCTTGTATGATGTAACTAATCTAGATAACTAGCACCGTTCCCAGGAAATGGTGCCAATGATGAGTGGCAAGGTACCCCTACACTCAACGCTATGAATACGAGTGTTTCACGCATGATTCGGTCAAACTCCACATATGGGCTAGTTGTGGTATCTAGATGGTTACTCATTGATCGTAGTTCACTGTCTTCCCACCTGGACTAGTATTTGCTTTGTCATGTATGGTTTAGTCCAGAGTGAGGTGTATGATGTGGTTTCTAACCTAGTGCTACTCCTAGAGACAATGGAAAATATCTCTAATTAAGCTAAGAGGAAAAGGGAGAGAGAATCTAAATTAATAGGAGATAGGAAGAGAGAATCTAAGCTAGCCTAAGTGCGATGAGCATCCATTCCTTAATCATCCATACACATCTTGGACCTTGTGCATGACTACTACTGGGATTACCAAGCGCAGATCCTAGGTACATTATTGGGTTACCAAGTAGTCACACTTAAATGCTCATGATTAAGTTGTACTCATTCCGCATTTAACAACAGGAATAGTAAATGATGGTAAAGAAATATTAACTAAGAAAATAATAAATAAGAATAACAATTAACAATAACAATTAAATAATTAAAACTAAGTGAATGCTGCAATGATGAAGTAATCTCGATCTTTATTGTTGATCATGTGCGTGTCCAAGTATATCACACTCGAATAAAGGTTCTATACAATTACAAGCATCACACTGCGGGCATGCATTGGGAAAATATTCTAACTCTTATGAAAAAAAACTGCAAGAGTCTGGCTATAACTAACTCAAAGATGATCCTAAGTGTAGCGGGTACACACTTATATATAACCAAAGACAGACTCTGCATAAATAGGGCCGCGTCAACGCATGAACAGATGCGTCGACAAGGCCATATAAATGCAACTATGTCAATGGGGCCCCGTCGACATGGCCTAGTTAACGCAGGTCTGATTTTGGGGGTCCGATATTGGGACCCATCAGACTTGGTATCTTGTATCAGGGTTCCGATAATAGGGGTTCGATAACAGGACCTGATAGACCATGACTCATCAATAACGCAACAACCAGTAAGGCAATTCATTGGAGAACCAACGAATTATACGATGATGAAGACAATGTTTGGGGGTACTCAATCTGATGCAAGGGTCTCCTATGTACATAAATGAAGACAACATTGTTCCAACTCACAATTCATAACCTACCTAGTGATGATGAACCCCTACTAGCAATTAAGAGCCTAATGCATATACAAGAGGCTATTCGAATATCCCGTAGGCATCGAAAGGAAAGCTGTCTACCCAGGCTTGATTTTAAAAACTTTCCCAAGTTTTTAGAAGGCTATGATTTAGATCCACAACATCATTTACAAGCCTTCCATGATGCTTGTGTATGGAACAATATTGATAATGGGTGAAAAAAAATTAAGCTCTTTCCTATGACACTCGTTGGCCAAGTAAAAGTATGGTCTAGGTCCTTAAGACCAAAATCAATTCAATGTTGGCCGACAATGGTAGAACTCTTGAATGAAAGATATCAAACTTATGCAAGAGTGTTAGCCTTGAGGAGACAAATCCAAAAATGGAAATAGGAACAACATGAACCCTTGGACATGGCCTTAGAAAGATACTATTAATTGTTAAACAATTGCCCAGGCCATGGATTCTCCGAGGAAAAGTAAATGTACCACATCATGGATGGGCTCTGTAATGAAACAAGGAAGACCCTAGGGATGCATGCCCAAGGTCAACTATATGAGCTACAAACCCACCAATTCTAGGAGCTTATTAAGTGGGTAGTAAAAGAAGAAGGAGAAATGGCTAAATGGGAGAATGTTGAAAGCTCTCAATAGGACCAAAATATCGAATTAGCAAAGGTCCATGATCATGAAGAGGAGAAATCAACTCACCTCAAGGAGGTGGAATCATCTTTGCCAATACTATAATCACTAGATGAAATTGAGGCAAAGATCAATAAGATGATGAAATGGATACATGAAAAATGTGGAGAATATGCCAACACTATTAGAGGTATAACCATGATGGACCAAGAAGCAAGACATAACACCCTTAGACAATCAAAAAGAAGGGTTGAAGAGAATACTAGCTCAACTACTAATCATATGTATTGATGTACCCTTTTCTTGTACGATCACCCCAAAGGTCAATGCCTAATCTTGTTACATTTACATGAGCATTGGCGAAGAATGTTACATCCAGAGTTTGTACAGAAATACTGGGTTCAACCACAGTGGCAAAAACCCCAGTTGTGGGGGAGGCCACTGTCAAATTGGTCACACCCTTCCTACCATTTGAACCTAAGTGCTTATTATGTTCAGCATCCTATTTCCCCAACTAGGTCAACATCCTCTATCTCACCACATCGTTATCATTCTCCTTAGTACTATCAACCCATGTCCTCTCCCACAAGATCACCACTTCATGTTCCTTGCACTTCTCCTCACCCTCAATATTCTCATCCTTCACCTCCTTCTACATTAGCATCAGTTGTGCTAGAAGGTTTTGCACCATAGCATCAACCCACGAACATTACTAGTGTTGCTACAGTCAATAGTAGTGGAGGTCCTCCACAATGTTGAAAGTGTCCTTTCTTTAGGCATGGCCAAAGAAAGAGATAGCACGCTTTTGAAACCACTGCATCCTCCAACCCAGCACAAGTCCAGCATTGTGATGCATCTACCTCCTTGAACACAATGCTTCTTGTTACCTTCTTAGGGCCATCAATCAATACTCCAACTACCATGTGGCCTAATGAATATAACCACGTAGGGGGACATATTGATCCTTGCATACCATCTTACGGTCATGGGTGCCATAGTGGGTCAACTCCTTATCACATGACTAGATCTTATAATCTGCCCCCACTATGCCTACTACAATCATGTGTGTGAACCCCAATTCGGGTATATTCCTACCACCACCTTAAAAGACACTCGATGGTTTGGATATGATCGATCCCCAACATTTCCAACATGCATAGATCCACATTTTCCATTTATTAATTCTAGCCATGCTCAACTATTTAGTTGTGGGGGATATCCTCCATTCTAACAAGTAGAATTAGTAAATATTTTTCCTTTTCTTCAATTTTACAATTATTTTTTTTCCAGTTTTTCATTTCTAATTTATCTTTTTATCTTTTTATGGGTGATCTCATCTATGAATAAAACACTCATGTGACCCATTGGTTGAGGTGTTGTTTTATGCTATCAAGTCTCAAGTGACTAATTATTTGGATAGTGAGCCCACAACATCCACCCACCCATTCTATTAATAAGAGGTTCTACTCTAGGTACGATGATATTCTTGTCATCATGAAAACTTAAAAGTAATTTTGTGCTCATTATGCCCAGAGCAAAGAATGATGGACTAAGAAGGAATGACCAGGGTGTGACATCAAGGGGACTTGTGGATTATTTTTGGTGACATCTATAGGTGCTATCATGCAGCCTGGTTGTATTAAGATCCTTGTAGATCTAACACAAAATGGGAGTAAGAGTAATGAAGGCACTCAATAAAGAAACTCAATGCTATTCTAGGGGTCCCATTGGAAAGACATGCACCCATGCCTGAAGATTGGCAGCTTCTCCAATTCACTGTTGGAAAGGACAAAGTGCTAAAGTGGCTGAAAAAAAAAAGATGAACCACATAAGAAAAGATCAAAGAAAAAACTGTGTGTGTGTGCCATAGATTCCAAATCACTCTTCCCTTGGACAAAATGCCAAGTGATTGTATGCCTTGCTGTCATGGTGCTCTTATGATTTCCCATCATTGGATAAAATAATGTGATGTCATTGATCAGAGGAATGAACTTGATCTTGATTCTGGAGCAATAGGATAATGACACATTAATCACCCCCTACACTCAAGATTCATTGTGCCTTGGGTCAATTACCTCATGTCCCAATCTTTGCAATCCCTTCTACAATTCACCTCATCTTGTTGTTCATGTATTTGTGACTCGTGTCTTGTGTAGCATTGAATTCATATCTCATCATAGTGGTATCTACATGTGTGTGTTTTGTGCAATTTTTGGGGATTACATTTAAACCTTTTAGTGCCTACAGACATTTTCAGACATGGTTATGTAAGGGCATTATATGTAGGAACCTGCTTTGGGGAGGACCCACTTATGTAACCTTTGTAATTTACACTCATTACACATCATCATCACATCATTTTATACCATTCGAGTACTTCATTGCCAAATCTATTCTTTCCTTTTTCATCATCTTATTAAACGTTCCTCAAAACCATTACATGTCCTTTTATGTGTCACCTAAACAAATTAGGTCCAAGATTAAACTTTTAGGGAAACTTCCTTGAAAAAATTTCTAACTCTAAAATCATACTAAGCAAAGAATTCAACATTTATTAAAGGCAATGAGTAAGGTATGAAATAATTGAACTTCTTTCAATAACCTTACTAAAAATTGATCTTTGTGTGATTATAGATAGCCCCTAAAGGAGGACAACAAGGAGGACCTTTTCAAGGTGCAACTAAACACCTAGGGGGAGGTAGAGGCCAAGGACCTTATGCAGAACATGCAGAGTAGGAGGCACAATCATTCAACATCCATCAAGGAACTCCTATCACTGCACAATCTAGCCAAACAAAAGGTGGAGAGGTTAGGGCCCGAGCCTACAAAGAGTGATGGGATGTGATATCGCGGCTGTCACGATATCGCATCCCTCACAATATCGCGTAAGCGATATCGTGTCTTCCCTTGAGATATCACAGTGCACCGTCATATCTATAAATAAGAGGTGGCTCTTCCTTGTTTCCTCATCCTAGGCTTAGACCATAGTGAAACTCTTGTAGATTGATCACTCTAGAGATAGAATATTTTCCATGTGCCCACAGTAGGAGTCCTAAAGTGAACAGATCTTTATTCAAGCAAACATTATTCCTGAACACAAGTTTGTGTACGGCAATAAAGATGAGCTTCTTGGATAAACCTTGCAGTGCATGGAATAGGCTAATTAGGATTTATTTATTGTTATTTACTATTTTCCATTTAAATGCTTTATTAGGAGTTAAATCTTTCTCAACCCTTCTCTCCTAGTTAAGTGCCTCAGTATGACGGCTTCGAGCACGTGCGTTACGCGTGGTGATCCCAGCAACGACTAGTGTTTGGTAACCACGGTTGCATTGGTTTAGGGTGTAAAAAATAAGTGGGAACGGATGCTAATGCTAGGTTGATTTAGACTTAGTTTGTTAGTTAGAGTTAGTCAATTAGTCTCTCAACCCTTCACCTCAATAGCATAGGAGATAAAACATAAAAAGATATAAAAATCATATACCTCAGACTTACTTAACCATACACCGTGACAAATACAAGTAAGTTTGGGAAGACAATGAATAATTAGCCTTAACTGTTCCATGAGGCATGTAGGCACTTAGTCTATGGAGTTCGACTGGATCGTGCGTGTTACGCTCATATTCGTATGGTTGAGTGTAGGGGTACCTCGCCACTCATCATTGGTGCCGTTGCCAGGGACTAAGTGTTTGTGCGCTAAGTAGAATAGAGGAAATCATTCACATCGTTGGGAGCTTAAACGAACCTTAGGGTTAATTAAATAAAGCAAAATTATATAACGGTTAAATAGCACACCGAATAGTAACAATGTCTTCTTCTCACAAGAGCATTACACCACCTAGGGACAATACTAGAGACAGTTGGCAATCTAAAATGCATAAACTAAATCTGCTAGTTCCTCAACAATATAGGGTGGTATATACTCATCATGATGAGTATATACCTTATTTTACTTTTATCCTCCATCAGGATGAACAGATGCACTGTAGAAACTTGCAAGGTAACATAGTGTTACCTCCGGATCGTGCAGTCCCCAACATGCTCCTCTATGCTTTGGCACAGATCGACATGACTCAGCTCTATGATGAATATGTTGCGGAAGATTTTGACATAAGGGATTATCATCCCACAGCTTTACAACGTATGAGGGACTCAAGGCAAGAGAGCCAACATACACTGTTGAAGGGCAAATTGGTCTCGCACGTCGTAAGTGAAATCGGAGATGGTGAACCACTCATAACGGGTTCTCTATCCAAAGATGTTCCCCCTCCTAACAAAAGTGAGGAGGTGGGGTATTAGAACCTATAATCCATGATACACAACCCTAGTTCTGATCCCCGTGAACACCAACTATTCACTAAGGGAACAACAACACATGACAAGGACGGGCAGTTAGATCTTCATCACGATTGGGGCCGAAGCCACAGAAGAGAAGGTAGGAAACATTGTCATGGAGATGGTTCTCCTTCTTCTTCCCCTTCTTCACATCATTCACCCTCTCCTTCCACCTCTGGGCATAGCCACCAAGAACATAATGGTGAGGATGGAGGTAGAAAAAATGAGAGATCTCAACGAGAGAGTCGAGAGAGAGGATAAGGGCATGATTGAAGGGAAAGTAGGGAACAACGTAGACATCATAGACATCATGAAAGAGATGATCATGATGAACCCCTACTTGCCACCTGAAGCATGTTAAATATAATAAAGGTAGTGAGAATACCAACAAGGCATCTAAAGGATAGTCGGATCAAGCATTTAGACATGAACAACATCCCACGATTTGAAGGGGGATACAATGCAGATCCGCAAAATCATTTACAAGCATTCCACGATGCCTGCACCTTGCAGAACATAGAGAACGAGTGGCAAAAACTAAAGTTGTTTCCCAGGACACTCATCAATGAAGCAGAGAGTTGGTACCGGTCTTTAGAGCTGGAAACCATTAGGAGGTGGAGTACGATGTTAGAACTCTTCAACAATAAGTATCAAACGTACTCCAGAGTGTCTAATTTGCGTAAGAAAATCCAAGGATGGAAGCAAGGTAATCATGAACCCTTGCATGCTGTCATGGGCCGCTACTACACATTGTTACATCATTGTGTGGGCCATGGTTACGCACAGTGGGATCAACTCCACCACATCATAGATGGGCTAAGGTATGAAACTAGGAGAACCCTTGGGACTTATGCCGAAGGGAGATTATCAAAACTTAGATTCCATGAAATTCATCACTTGTTGGAACAAGTAGCCAAAGAAGAAGGGGAGCTATGAAAAAGAGAAAGTGTGGAAGAATTTAACTGTGATCCTTCCCTTCGGAAGAAGGGAGTGAAATTTTACGATGAAGAGGATGAGTCACCACTCGAAGAGTTGGTGAATAGAAAAACCTTGCCGACTCAAAAGCTAACAACAAAAGTATCGGCTAAGGTGGATCAATTGTGGGATTCCTTAGACTCTAGACTTGAAACTGTCTTGAAAATCGTAGAAGAGTCTAAGGTGGAACAAAGTAGTGACAAGGATAAGAAAAAGAGGCAAGATTTAGGGCCTGCACATAACAAGGGTAAGGGGAAAATTACTATCCCTAATGAGGTTGTGGACTTAGACATAGACGATGACGGTGGATGTGAGATCTGCCAATATGACCATCCTAAGGGATGTTGTCCAATCATCTCACATCTACAAGAGTTTGGGGTGTATGCACTCAACCCAAGACTTAACCAACGGTAGACACCCCGAAGGTTACCTTATCCTTAAGGAAACCTAAGACAGTTCCACCAACCATTAATGTACTATTCAAGTGGAACTCCATGACAACCTATCAGGCAACATCAGTAGTGGAAATATCCATAGTCATGGGGGATGCCACCGTCGAGACAATAGTACCCTTACCGGCAACCTGATCCTTATGGCTATTATGTGCAACAGCCGGTTTCTCCAAGTGACTCTATGGGTCACACAACTCCCCAACGTCACTACTAAGTTCAGGAGTACTTCAGGAGGACTCCTTCTCTTTTGGGAGGTACCCCACATACCTACCATCCTCCTAATCCATCCACACCTCTTCCACCAGTAGTTCCCATAACGCCTCCTACTCCAACAATGTAAGGGGAACTCCCCACTCAACCGTAGCAACGAAATGCTACGAGAGCTGTAAACATTCAACCCACTACTGGTTCTGAAAATCATAAAAAGAGAAGACCTTTCTTCAGAACCAAAAGCCTAGACAAGCTCTCACAACAACAAGCGGTTGAGTTTGTGATCGCTCCTCCAACACACAAGGCTTTGGGGCTTCCTTTAGTCCAAAATTGGAGCTTAACGCATACGGTTATGTTAACACATACTGTAACTGATTGGATTAAGGTAGGCCACCTTCCTAGGAAACTATTTGACCCTAGGAGTCCCTTAATCTACCTCCAAATTTTCAGGAATGAACCACATAAGGATCTTCTTGACTCAGGTTCTGAAGTCAACTTAATTTCATGAGAAATGTATCAAGCCTGGAACCTGCCCCAACTCAAGAAGAGCAACATTCAACTTGGGCTGGTTGACCAGTCCATCACCATTCCCTTGGGATTGGTGGAGGACCTAGTTACCACTGTGTGTGGTTGGTCATACCCAGACGATTTCCTGGTGATTAAAGTTAACAACAACGAAGGGGACTTCCCTATCATAATGGGAAGGCCATGGCTAAGTATAATAGATGTGTACCTAGGGATCCGCGATCTTTCCTTGGAGATATCTAAGATAAACATTTATGGGAAGATCGAGAAGAAGAAATTTTTGTGCATCACATATAGTGACTCAGAGGGTGATGACATGGAAGAATGTTCAACATCTCTTCCATGTAATCAATGTGTCCAAGAAACACAAATTCAAAAGTGCCTATATGTAGCAACCACACAAGTAGTGGACACCTTGTGGTTGACAGCTAAACGAAAGACCAACCTAATATGCACAGAACGAACTGAGGAAAAAACTCATGTTAACAATGAAGGCATAGACACATTTGAATATGAGCATCCCCAACTTCCACCCCTTAATTTGAGAACATCAGTGGGGAGAAGTTGGGCACTTTTACGAAATTCAAATAGACATTCATTATTTCNGGCAATGAGTCCACTTCATCCATCCATCCACAAGTTCCATGGTCTCTCTCGGCTTGGAAATGTACAATTCCTTTCTAATAAGAACTCTAACGAATCAGTGACTGGGCATCTCTCAAACTAAGGAAGGACTCCAGGATTGAAAATGGTGTGACTTCAAGGGAACTTGATGCTTTTTTATTGGCCATTCTCTTGGGTGCTTGGATGTTTTCTTCTTGAGTTTTCTTACCGTTTTGATGTCACCCAATTATCGAAAGCTGAGCAAATAAAAATAACAAGTGTTTGCATGGTGTGGTTCTCACACATAAACACATAAAAATAAAAAAAAAAGTGAGAATTCAAAGCACATCCCTTAGACGAAATAATCACTAGCTACAAGCACTGGTTATGGAACTAAAACATTCCCTCTAACTAAGGCCCTTCTCACTTCTCATTCTCTCCTCATTCGTTTCGTCGGAATGGTGGTGGCTCTTGGGGGAAGCATTCTTGTTATTCAAGGGGATGGATTAGCCGAATGCATTGATGCAAAGTCACTAGACGTGGTTGGTTTGAGGCCGGAGTTGGAATGAGATTTGCCAAGTCACATTAATCATGAAACACACAAGGGGCTGTACACCACCTTGTTTTTGGGATTCCATTCCATTCTCTTCTCTCCACCCTTCTCTCCATTGTTCACCTCATTGCTAGTTGTATCATTAGTATATATCTTGGTGGATGCATTGTTTTCTTTTTGGTAAATTCTTGTGGTT
>MNCI01037378.1:3577-25997 GCA_015680685.1 Gnetum montanum
GACTCTTAAATTTAAGGTTATCATCCTTAAATTTAAAGGGGAAAAATTTTAGTTGTCAATATGCCACGAGTTCCCCCCGTGAAAGAGGTACGAAACTGCCAATGGTAATTAAAAAGCTTGGAAGGTGCAATTCCTTAATGTATCTTTAGCGTTCATGGTTAATTCCTAAGTTTAATTCTATTCTCAAGAGGAAACTTGAAAAAAGCAACAAAAGTTAACAAAATTTGTTTACTAATAAGTATAATATCAAAACGTGAAGAACGCCCAGACGGTATAATGCATAATACAGACATAAGCACACGTATCAAAAATATGGATAAGCCTTGGAGGATAATACACCTCACAAACTTAATCAATATGCATGCTGGAAACTTATGCATAACCCCTGGAGGATAATATACTTTGAATGGTGGAGTGAAACTTAGATGTTGACTCTTCAAGAAGAAGACAACGTAGGCACTGAGTGGTGTTGAAGAAGACACCGTAGGCACTGAGTGATGTTAGGTGAGGGACTTTATTGGTGCATGATAGTGGCTTCTTCTTTAAGATTCTCTTGGAGATGAAACTCAAAAACTGATTCTCTTGGAAAGTTCCTCCAAGAAACGGGAAACAAAGGTCATGTATGGTCTTTGGTAAGGGTTTTCACTGGTACAGCATAGTGCCATTTTTATAAAGTCAGAAATGCAATTCCACAGCAAAGTATCCTCAATGCATTCCGATGGTAGCTTTTTGTGCAACACTTGTTCTAATTCATCAAGGAATGAATCCAACACCCAACTGTGTAAATTGCAAAACCCATCAGGATTTTCATCAGTTGGGCTTTTACCTGTTGCCATTTCTAACAAGGTTACTCCATAGCTGTATACATCTCCCTTAGGCGACACCATTCCCCCTCCTCCATACTCTACAAATTCATTATCATGTCAAAACCAATCCTAAGAAAATTCTTAAAATCTAAATTAGTGAATGTGTAATGACTAACCATAAATATCATGTATAACAGAAACCTCTATTATAGAGGCTTGTAAGGGTAAAGTTTAGGCAGTGTCAAATAAAGGATGATTTCAGAAAATTTGAATAAAGCCAAAGTACCAGGATGTAAGTAGGTACCTGGAGGAATATAACCAATTGATCCTGCAAGAGACAAACTGGAAGATAAGGAAGATACAGAATCAGTGCAGAGGAACTTTGCAATACCGAAATCAGGAACATGAGCAACCATATCTTCATCAAACAAGATGTTGCTAGGTTTTATGTCACAGTGGATGATTTGAATACTCCTATAATGATGCAGGTATTCTAGCCCATGTGCAATATCCATGGCTATATTCACCACCTCTCTGAAGGACAGGTATTCATTCTCTCTCTGTAGGGCTTGTGCCAAACTTCCTTGGGGCATCAGTGGCATGACCAGGGCTTTGTGTGCGCCTTCCCAACAAAAACCGATTATTTTTACTAAATTTCTGTGCTTCACCATGCTCAAGGACTTGCATTATGAAACAAAACCTTTCAAGGCTTCTTGATTAATTTTGTTAAGGAGCTTAATAGCCACATCAGTGCCATCTCTGAGAGTGCCCCTATATACGGAGGCCAGGATTGTGGAACCTAGCAGCTTGTTGATGTTGAATCCTTCAGTGGCTTCGCTGATGTCTCTGTAATAGAACCGATTTCCATAGTTCTTCTTCCAGTTGTAAAATTCACAATTTAACACACCTCTATCCCCTCTATCCTTCAGACTCCTTGTGCAGCAGATTGATACATAGAAAACAAGGCAAATTACCAAAACACCAGCGCAGGCAGCAACTGGAGCAATGATTTTTACCTTGGAATCAGTGTGAGTGTTTGCCACGGATGTGCAAGCAGGTAGCTGTACCCATTCTCCACAGAGCTTCAGATTTCCTAAAAATGATAGCTTGTTAAAATGACGAAATGATGCTCCCTCTGGAACTTCTCCACTTAGATCATTGAATGAAAGATTAAGGATCTGAAGCATCTGCAATTTCTCAAGGTCAAAAGGTATTGAACCAGAAATATTGTTGTGGGAAAGGTCCATGGACACGAGGTTCTCCAGGTTGCTCAGAGACCTTGGAATTGATTCTTGAAACTCATTAAACGATAAATCCAGTTGTTGCAGGTTGTTGCAGCCTTCAAGAACAGATGGAATGGTGCCGCTGATTCTATTTGCTGAAACATTTATGGCTTCAGTGTGAATCATCTTACCAATTTCTGCTGGCAATTTTCCATGCAAGGAATTGTGGGACAAATTGAAGTAGATTTGAATATTGTAGAGATTTGCCACTTCCGGTGGGATGGAGCCATCGAACTTATTTGAAGAAAGGTCTAGCAGCTCTAATTTATAACATTTTCCTAAGCTGGGAGGGATTGAACCTGACAAGTTATTATGATCCAAGACTAAACATCTTAGGTTTGTCAGGTTACCAATTGCATCAGGAATTGCCCCCAACAAGTTATTTTGTATTGAAAGCTCGTACAGAGCAGAGCCAAGCCTCCCAATTTCAGAGGGTATGCTTCCTTGCAATTTGTTATTACCTAGAGCAATTCTTTGAATTTTCTTGAATTCTCCCATCGACCCAGAAACATGACCTGTGAGCTTGTTATCAGACAAATCAAGATTTATCAGGTTTTCCAGTTTCCCCAAGGCCTTCCAAGGAATTGGACCAGATATAAAGTTTCCATTCAAAAGTAGTGTCGACAGGTTGAATGGGAAAACTTCTGGCAACATTCCCTTTAGCTTGTTGGAGGATAGATCCAGAACATTTAAGGTGGAGCAATTTGAAAAAGCAGATAAAATACAAATTGTGGTAGAGCCATCATTTACAAGACGATTGGACATTACCCTGAAAATAGTCAACGACAACCTTCCAAACTGTAGAGAAATGACTCCTGTCAGCTGATTTTTATCAAATATAAGTGTACGAAGATTGCTGTAGTTACCTAAAGATGGAGGAATGCTGCCTATCAGGTTGTTTCCCGACAAGGAGAGAACAGATAGGTTTTCCAGTGTGCCCAGCTGAGAAGGAACATAGCCTGTAAAAGCATTTTGATGCATGTTTACATGGCTAAGTCTAGACATGTTGCCAACTGATTCAGGAATATCACCAGCCAATTAAGGATTTTCAAAAACATACAGAAACATAAGATTCTTTAGCTTGCAGATTTCCTGTGGTAATGTGCCGGTTATGGGTGTCCAATAAATGTACAACTGTTCCAGAGAAGAGAGGTTTCCTATGGAAGAGGGAATTGAACCAGAGAGATTGTTTGTTTGGAGGGCGAGTATCTGAAGACTGAACATGTGGCCAATGTTGTGAGGAATGCTACCATGCAAGTTATTCTATGTAATGGACAGTATTTGCAGCTGTGTAAGGTTTGTAAATGTGTGAGGAACGGTACCCTGGAGCCTATTATCACATAGATACAAAGTTTGCAGGTTTTTCAAGGTGCCCAGCTGGGGAGGAATTGTACCATGAAATGAATTATTGCAAAGATCCAGGTACGTGAGATAAGATAAATTTCCGAGGGATGGAGATATTGTACCTTGGATTTGCATGCTGTAAAGATCAAGCTTCACCACTCTGCCAGCTGAATTGCATTCAACATTACTCCAGTTGCAGTAGTGTATGGAGTTAGGATGCCAATTAACCAAAGCTCCATTAGGATTACACTCCACCATTTTCTTGAATATAAGCAAGCTTTCGACGTCTTGTTCATGCAATAATTTTGCAGAGTGGAAACTGCCATTCATCATGCAAATGACAAACAAAACTAGATGCCATAATACAGCACTTCTATGCAGGATGTTTGCTGTTGGGATCTCCAACTTAACCTAAACATTGTAGAGTGTTTGGCGTCACTGGCTTGGAATGCTGAATTTAAAGACTCTCAAGGGAAAGTTCATGTTGTGCATCATATTATTATTTGACTCAATGACCAAGCCACTGGAGGCTCTGATTATTATTGGACTCAATGACCAAGCCACTGGCATCTCTCATGTGAGTCTAGATGCGCTTCCTCATTGTTGTGCATTATTAGCACTCATTTAGACCCTACTTTAAAATTCATTGAGTGGTGGGCCTCCTTGTTGTTGTTACAGCTGCACTGCATTAATTACGGAATCAAAATTTTCATGCCTTGAGAAGGCTTATTCTTTGTTCTTTTGATCATGCATTAAGACTCTTCTCAAATTGCTTCTTTGAAATTAAGTAATGCGGCTATTCTATTAACTTTGCTCGCTCTTCTCTAAAATTAAATAAGTAGTGAACCTTTTCTTTGTTCTTTCTACCTTACTATGACCTTTCTAACCTTACTTCTTTAAAATTAAACTAGTGTGCCTTTTCTTTGTTCTTCTAACCCTACTACGATAATTATGTACTCAAATTTTTCTACTCCAGAAATCATGCTTAGATTTTTCTTACCTTGACCCTTCATCAGGTTAGAATTTCAAGATTTTAGTAGGTATCAAGAGGATATTCTCTAACTTTTTTAAAAAAGTAGAAATATATGTTGTTTATTGTTAAAAAGTGTCATGAGTATACAACATCATCATCATAGCCTTGTACTAACAAAATATGAAGGGTTACATGAGATCTCTTTTGTCATTATGAAAAGCTAGATCTTTATTTATTTACAATTTTTTCAAATCATCTTCAATTATTTTTTCAATCTTTTTATGTTCCTTTTGATATCTTTTTTGGAATAGTGATGTAGGAAGCTTTTCTATAGGCTCATTATCTAATCTATTGTGTACATTCCCCAACCATCTAAGACATCATTCTTATAGCTTATTTGAAATAGAAGCAACTCAAAATCTTTCTCTAATATATAAAACTATGCAATCTATTATTATTATTATTATTTGTAACATTCAACATCCATCAAAGCATCTACATTTTTGCCATATTGATTTGTTATTCATTCTTCTTTTGTATTCGTCAACATTCATCACCATAAAATATAGCAAGTATGATGGCTATCCTATTGTAGTGAGCAACCTCTTACCATTGAATTGTCATGTTTAATTTACTAGTATTTATGTTGTTGTCCAAATTGCATTCCATAAATTCTTGTATTGATTTTTAGTCCTAACCTTTTAGCATCTAGAAGTTAAATTACAATAGAAAATGATGATACGATGATATAAAATTTATCATAGTTATATAAAATCTTCAAAATTTACACGTTAGTAAGCTTACCTTAAATTAAATTAACTCATATATTTGACAAGGTGAATCTCTTTTTTAAAGCTTTAAACTAAAATCTAATGAGCTATGCATGTGTCATTGCATCTCATAAATTATTGGATATGGTTTGGTTTGATTCAAGATAACTTGGTGCATTCATTTTTAAGAATTTAATGCTCTTAAGGAAAATTTTGTAAGTGGTCTCAATTGGAAAACAAAACGTAAACTTATGTGATGGTAGTCTTGGAAAAGCACATAAACTTGATGCGATGTAAATGAGCCCCGGTGCCTTAGAGGTGATGTGATGTATATTATCCTAATAGAGACAAGAGTGGAAGTGGAATTTCATTTCTTTTTGTGGGTATTACCTTCATTGGCAAACTTAGTCCTCGATCCTTCATTGGTCTCCCCTGAATCGTTGCGGATTGGTTAGTCTCGCTTGAATATTCGCATTCATATTTTACGATGAAAAGCACGAATAACAGCACCATAGTAACGATGATTCTAATGGTGTAACTGTCCCCTGCTTTTTGAGTTTTACTTTTCTATTATCAGTATCTACACCATGCTAGAGGACAAAAACGATAGGTTATAAACGGAGGAAACGTGTTCACTTTCAAAATTGCGGAGAAAACGAGTAACGAGTCTTCTGCACCATGCACAAAATTTTTGTGAAGTATCTTTTCAGGAATACGCGTTCGCTTTCAATGCTAAAATTGTGAGAAAACGCGTATAGCATCTTGTGGGTCCATGTACAAACCTTTCGAGAAGGTTCACGTTTACTTTGACCTAAAAGAAACTGGAGGACAATTCACGTTCATTGAATGCCAAAATTGCAGAAAAAACGTCTACCACTTCTTCTCAGCCCATGCACAAAATTTCTGAGAAGCTGCCTCCAGAGACTTAGTTCAAAAAAGACCAAAAATAGACGGTAGAGGGTAAAATATGGTTTTTTTATAGAGATCTTAGGTATTCGCCTAAGCATACAGTTGAGAACGAGCATTACGTGAATTATCGTTCACCTCATCCTCTAAATGCAATGAACCTACAAAGTTTTCACAAGAACAAAGTAGTTGCTACAATATTGTGGCTTTTCTGGATCTATGTTATTTTCCATTTCAGCTTTATTTATAATGACAGTGTTAGCCCTAGCCCTGGACCCATTGACTGTTGCTATCTTGAGTCTTGTGACTGCAATCATCCTTTCTCCCGGTTTCAATAAAGGTTTATCCATAATGGCTGTGTTACCCCTAGCCTTATGGCTGTAATCATCCTTCTCCTAGATGCAATTACTGCTCTCGTGGTTACCTTATGTGATTTGATGGTTAAAGCTTACTGCTCTTGGACTGTGCGGAGTATCTTGCCACCAAACTTATGTCGGATTTACTGTTGTGCTGAATTTACAGGGCAGGGTGATTGGAATTTATTTGCTAAACATTAACAGTCAGACAGATAAGCACGTTTAAGAATCCAGAGAAAAAAAATCTGCCCGTGGGGACAAGTCTCACTTAAGAACTCCAAAAAACCACTTTCAAGATGGTTGATTTTTGAGCTTTCCATGATTTTTTTTATCCAAAAGGCTCCAATGAGTATCTACATGTTTTGGAGTCCAAGCATTCAATTGAAAGAAGTTTTGTGTTTATCGGCCAGTAAGTGAGTATGAAAGTCATTATGTTTATGGATGTTAACATGATGCGATGTAAAGCATAAGATACACATGTACACAACATAAAATTGTTGTGGTTAAGAAACTTTCTAGGATACCTTGGAACATCGCCCTTGTGACCATGATTGTAAGTCAAATCAATCAAACGTGCATTATTTGGGCCTTTCTATGAACCTTGGAACCATCCCCGCTGCTACGGCTACAAGAAACTTCAAGTCAAATCAATCAATAATTACATAAACACTTTTTCTATAGAGCAGGCCTTGGAACCATCCCACTTCCACTTCCATGATTAAAAGAAACGTCAAGTCAATCAAGATTTGCATAAACGTGGTCTTTCTATACACTGGGCCTGTCTATGAACATTAAAACAATCCCCACTAAGTCAAGTTAAACGAGCTTGCAAGAAAAGTCAAGTCTGTCACATGTTATAGTTTTTGGATTTTCTATGAACCTTGAAAGCATCTGGTAATGAGCCAAGTCAAAATGGAAATTTTCATCATGTTTAGGAGTAACATTTGCACGTTAGCATTGATGATGGTTTTTTCATCAGCGTAGCCTTATTTTACGGCTTCACGATTTATTTTAAGTTTTCTTTCTCCAGAAATTATACGTTATTTTTAGAAGTACATTTTCTCATCCTCTTTGTGGATATTACGAGGTAATTAAAGGACGAGCTCAAACACTAATAAAATATGCACATTGCATTTCATTCCTTTAAGATCCTTCCTTACTTGCATTACCAAAATGAAGAGACAAAGCTTCCTTGAACGCCAATCCGTTGCTGCAATTTTATAGAATAATTTTAGGGCTCTTCTCTGATTCTCACGTTTAGTTTGACTGATTTTAACTAGTTTAACTATATATTTATAATATATATCTATTATTTAGCTCGAGAGAATCTTATATATTTTACAAATTAATAAAATCTCGAATTGATTTATTGAGAATTGATATTCATATTGAAAACCAAAATCAAAATGACTGTACCTTATTCAATAATAATTCTTGTGAAAATTTCTATTAATTTGATTTATAGTGTTTCTTTTCCATGGCGTAGACTTTACATAGCATTTTTTTTCTATGGCCTGGACTTTCCATGCACTGTATTGGTCTCTCGGCCAAAAATATTGCCTGCCAAGAAACAGGTACTTGCAACTTGGAAGCTACAACATGCGTATTTTCCCCCAAAGCAGGAATCACTTGGTTGGTTGGCATGTTGCAGGAAAAAACTTGTATCATTTGTTTTTTTTTTACCCTTATTAATGCTTAGTCAATTTGTATTTTTCAACGAAAATGTAATACCCGTTCCATATATCTGATGGGTCTTTAGACTTAATAAAGCTTCAATTTTGTCTTTCTTCCCTTTTAAAACCATTTTAATTAGACATGTTAAAGATTATATAGATTTTATTTGCATGTGAATGGTTGTTCAAATAGTTATAAGAATATTTTTTTATTATTCATAGTTTGCATATTTTTTGTTTTCAAAAATATTTTTAGAATTAAATTTACCCTGCCTTTTAATCTTATAACTATATTTTAAAAATTTTGGATTTGCTGAAGTTTAGAGCCCTCAAAAATCATAATTTTGGGAGACTTTGGATAGTGTTAGTGGTTGCAAAATTTTGCAAGAATTGCAAAAGAATTGTGATAAGTAAAATTGTAAGTCTAGATTTCAGAGAAATCCTCCAAAGATATTAAAATTATGTTTTAAAAGTAACTATATCATAAATAAGTTTATATCACCATTTCTATTTATTAAAAATAGATAAATATATCATTTTTGTAAAATTCAGTATATGAAATAGACGTAGATGTATCATGTCATTAAAGGTCAAAATTTCTTTGGAACGTGATTGCGTTTGGGAATTGTGAACCAGAATCAATAATGCTCTATTTATCAAAATTCGTTAAGAACCGTAATCCTGATGAAGCATGATGATTAATTTCCAGTATTTTAACTAATTACTAGCAGGAAAGATTCGCAAACTCAAATGATTTCTCTCCTGATGACATCTGCCCATCCTTAACTATACTGGCTCTCTTATTTTCTATGAATTCTCTAATTACTGTAACCTTCTGTTTTATCTAAAACTTGGTTTTAGTTCTCAGATTTTGAATTTGTTCTGTATCAGAAAAAGCTCCTAACCCATGCTCACATGTTCGCATCTTTTTCTTGAAAAGAAGTCGCATGGCCGTCAAGGGAAACGGTAAAAAATGAGGGAAAAAAACTGAAAGTGATTTATGCACCTTGTTGATTTAATCTTGTAAAACATCATTGCTTCTCTATTTACAATTTCATTCCATTTGAAGTCAACTATGACGAGGAAATCGACACTTCAAAATAGGACCTCTGTTTCTTGCTATGTTACGTGTCTCTGCACGTAAGCAACATCCAATAAAGAGGCCAGTCATTCCGAATAACACTTGCCCCCCAACCCCCCCCCCCCCGTCTTACTACGGAAGTGTCCACCCGAAGAAATTATAAAATCAATAATCATACTTGTGGAGCAAAGAATCTTAAATTAGGAAATAGGTTTTGGAACTAAAATTCTTACTTTGGTAATACAAGGCTATAATATTACACAACAAAAATGGAAGAGCCGAGCTTGCATGACAAATGATTGTTTGGACAGTGCATTAGAAAAATTTGCAATTTGAAATGAGGATTAAGGATATTTTAAAATGAGTTTATGAGCCTAAGGTGGGTTTAGGAGACGAATGTATTTGGAATACTAAATTTCACTTTTTATATTAATTTTATAATAAAATTGATAGTGCACATGTGTCATATTACAATCTTACAAATTGATAGTGCACATGTGTCACAATGAGAGATGGCCATGGAGACTAATTTATAGAAAGCTCTAGAGGTATGAACTTCAAAGTCTACACGTTTTTGTTTGAGTATCACCTTGACCCATTAGGACATAGAATACAAGTGTGTTTTTCATGATGGTGCTTATAGAAGCCATACCAACAATGATTATATGTTCTATATAATTGACATTGGAAAATTACTAAAGCTATCTTATTATATAAAAAGGGGGATAAAAATAATTTGAACGATTATTAAATGATTATTGTGAGAAATATTTTTGCTAAGTTGTTGGGCACAATGCTAGAAAAGAGAATCAATTATTGGGCTAAAAGTAACCAAGTTAGGGCAAGATGTTAAGCAAACAACATCACTCCACTATTGATCATTTAGTTATTCTTAGACACTACATAGAGTTTGCAAGAATGCCTACTAAAATGATTCAGTGATTTGTACAAAACTATGGTTGCACTTGCATAAAATTGGCCTCCCTTCACATTTCATTACAACTCAAAGATTGTATGAAGAAGTGATTATTGAAATTACAGACAATAATTCAAAGAAAAATTTGTTGACATTTCCAAAGTTCAAAACATTTTGAATATTTTATTAAAAACCTTTGTTTAGCTTGTATCCTGAGACTTTACCCCAAAAACTTTGTGCTCCATGAAGAGGAAAATATAATAGCTTTTGCTATTTAAGGGGTTATGACTCCTCTTGCATTTTGATGTAGAGAGTCCATAGTAGCTATGGTAATATTGGAAGAGGGATATGGGACAAAAGGTTGATCAATTCTATATAAGATGGACCCTTTCAACTTGAAAAATCATTTCTTTATATTTTTTTTTTTTTTGTAAAATAGAATCTTTGTACATGATGAGTGGCGAGGTACCCCTACACTCAACCATACGAATATGAGCGTTTCACGCACGATCCGGTCATACTCCAAGGACTAAGTGCTTACGCACCTAAATGGAACACTTAGGGTTAATCAATCGTTGTCTTCTCAAACTTACTTGTATTGTCACAGTTGTATGGTTAAGTAAGCTTGAGGTATATGATTTTTATAACTTTGGTCTTTTTATGTCTTCTGCTAATACAGTAGAGGGAGAGAGAACTAAGTGGCTAATTTATCTTAACTATTCATTAACTAGTTTCTAATTGTTCCTAACACCAATATCCGTTCCCACTTTCTGTACGCATCCTAAACCAGTGCAACGCTGCTAGGATTACCAAACACTGATCGTTACTTGGTTACCAAGTGCTACACGCATGCTCGAAGCGGTCATACTGAATGTACTTAACTAAGAGGGTCGAAGGTTGAGAGAGATATTAATTAACTAGGAAAGCATTAAACATTCAATAATAATTAATTACTAATTAGCTTAATTTGTATGCTGCAAGGTTTATCATAAAGTTCGTCTTTATTGCCATACACAAATGTGTGTGCTCAGGTACAAATTGCTCGAATAAAGATCCATTCACTCTATGACTGCTATTGTGGGCACACAGAAATTATTCTAACTCTGGAATGACTAAACTGCAAGAATCTGGCTAAGGGTCTAAGGCTAACTCCCTTGAACAAAGGGTGCCACCTCTTATTTATAGAAGATGAGGCAGGACGTGATATTGTGGCTCATCATACCCCCATGACTGAATGAAAACTCGTACTCGAGTTCCTTACAAAATATTGGGAAGGTATGGGATTATTGACTTGAATGACAACTAATGGTGAATGGGGTGAAATGTGAACGAATCAACATTACAATACATGGCAACATTAGTGTTCATAACTACAAGAGTGAACACTATACACAATTGACATCCAGGCTTATTTGGCAACTGAGAGAGAAGAGAGAGAGAGAAAAGAAAGGAGAAGACGTGTTGCTGCGATGCCAAGATTGCGCCTTCCTTTGTCCATCCATGCACGCACCATCAATCTTGTGCCTTGCACAATTGTTCCAGCACTAGTCCATCCTAAGTGTTTCCTCCAGGTCCAATCCATTGTTGTATGATTGCTATATGCACACACAACACAGTCACATATGAGCAAGGATAAGTAAATTACAATACAATCGATACCTTGCTTCAATGTAAGGTCCATTGGCTGAGTTGTGATATGGCTGATATGGATTCTAGAGATATAACATTGGTGACGACCCAAGGTGTAGGGGTTAGGAGAAATGGCAACCAAAATGGCAACCAAAATTAGATGCCATAATACAGCACTTCTACGCAGCATGTTTACCATCGGATTGTCCAACTTATCCAAAACGTTGCAGAATATTTGGCCTCACTGGCTTGCATTGCTGAATTTAACGACCTAGAGGAGATGGATCAGATGCTTGGAAGAGTCTTGGATTGTGGTGCAACTTTGAAGATCGTCTTATGGACAGCGGACGAGGCTGCCACCTACCCTGATGGGAATCCAAGGCTTCCACCTACCCTCACGTGTTACCAAGGTTGCGTGTCTAAATAAATAGAGAGCTGCTTCTTACGTCTATGATTTTTAACGTTCCGCCGCAGAAATTGACGAAGTAGCGGGCCCCTTCAAAGCCTGCTGCAACAATTACGTACTGAGAATGTTCAGTGCTCCGACTCGGACTTCTTTGACCTTGCCCCCCATATGCACAGGTCACATGAGCTGGGTTTTGTAATAGTTGAAGTGACGGTTGAAAATCGACGCCATTTTGGATTTATACCGGAAAATAAAACAGGAATTAGCAAATATCGTTACACATAAAAGTTTTTTGTAAGCAGTATTAAGCAGGGAAAAATCATGTTTGGAATGTCCCTGGTCTACGAATGTTCTGCAGGTAGAACGTTTAGCATATTTTGGCATCAAAATGCAAAAAAGATACCAATAACAATTTTTTATTTTATTCTAAAATATTGTCAAAATGATTTGCAGATGTTTAAAATATCTCAAGAATAACAAATTTATCCATAACTTTCGATACCGTGAAAGCTGAATGTCTTATGTATAATTATTCTTTCTCATGTACCCGTTGCATCCCCATGACATTTTAAAAAACCCATGGCATCCCTTAAGATATTTAAGGATACCTCCCAACATTTCCGATTCCTAGTCTCCTAGAAACAGGTGAAACACTACTTGCAAGTCTTATCTGAATAAAGACCTTGAAATTAATTTATACTGAAAAAAAATCAGAATTAGCAAATATCCTTACATATAGAAGTCTCTTCTTAGTATTATTTGAATAAGTAATTTGAAATTGGTATGAAAAGTTCATCATGAGCAGACCACAAGTTGATTTTGATCATGGTGAAATCTGTATTGAACGAAATCTATATTAACTAAGAGTTATGGAAGAGACACCATTTACCCCTATAAAACATATTTGGGAGATAATACATATTAATTATAATGTGTTAGCAAAATTTTTGTTTTTAAATTTTATCCTTAAATGGATATTGTATACTACCATTTGTAAAAACTCATTTGGCACGCAAAGTAATTAGGCTGAATAAGCTCTACAATTTTAGTTGAATAAGTAAAATAATAGCATACATTCATTAACCTAAATAATGTAAATTTACTACATTTCAAAGGACTTTTTAACAGAGTTATAATTGTTATTAACATGATGAAACCATGGTAGGCAAAAAAGGATGCAGATTTATTGCCCTTATTAACGCAGACAAGTGAGATGCACGTGAGCTCATTTTGAAGTATGAAAGTTATAAAATAGTATCATATACATTATTTTTATGGTTAACAACTTGTGAGCTATTGCAAATCAAAATTGTAGACCATGATGATATGAGATTTACCATAGTTACTGATATTACATTTTCAAAATTTGATTCTGTAAGCCATGAACTTCTAACTTATGTATTTGACTATAAGTGTAAATCTCTTTTTAAAGTATAAAATTATAAGAGTAAATCTCTTTTTAAAGTATAAAATTAAAATGAACTGAGCTCAGCATGTACCATTGCATATTGTAAACCACAATGTGGTTTGATTCAAAATAACTGATTGCATTCATTTTTAAGAAGTTTATCCAAGAAAATTCTTGTGTTTCTTCCAAAGGATGAAAACTACGGGTTCTAAATCAGGAAAACGCGTTCACATTGAAAGTCAAAATTGTGTAACACATTTTTTGGGTCCATGCACAAAATGTTTGAGAAGTTTCTTCCAAAGGACAAAAACAACAGGTTCTAAACCTGAAAAATGCGTTCACTTTGAATTGTGGAGAAAACGCGTAACGCGTCTTTTGAACCCATACACAATTTCTGAGAAGTTTCTTACAGAAACTTAGTATAAAAGGACCAAAAATGGTAGAAGGTAAAGGATGGGTTTCTTATAGAGATCTTAGATATTTGCGTAAGCACACTGTGCAGAACAACTGCAATGTCAATTGTCCGCATTACGTGAATTATCGTCCGCCTCAGCCTCTGAATGCAATGAAGCTACAAAATTTTCAAAAGAACAAGTAGTTGCTACAATGTTGTGGCTTTTCTGGATCTATGCTATCTTCTGTTTCAGGTTTACCTATAGTTACAGTGGTAGTGCTAGCCCCCATTACAGTGGTAGTGCTAGCCGGCCCCCGCCGCCCCTTACAGGGTGCGCTGTTGCTCTCCTACGTCTTGTTACTGTAATCATCCTTCTCGCACATGCAAGCCCTACTCTCTCTGTATTTCTAAGGTTTACCCATAATGGCTGTGTTACCCCTGTATCCTGGGTTTTATGACTGTAATCATCTTCTCCCGAATTCAATTACTGCTCCAGTTAAGTGATTTGATGGTTAAAGGTTTACTGATATGATTAATAAAACGCTGCTAGATCTACTACGTTGTAACCAGCATCTTTTCTATATCAAAAAATTTATGATATTTTCCATTGTTCAGTTTCTTGTAAATGTTGCCGGAATGACACCAACACCAACGAATAAACAGGGCCTGCATCTTGGAGTTTACGGCAGTAGCCCTTTTAACCATTGTTAAAATTTTTGGGAACATTGTTTTGACTTTTAAAAAATAATAAACCTTGTAAGATCTTTAAACATAATTAAAAATGAAATTGAAATTTTATCTCCCGGCTAGAAATATATTTGCGATGAATTTTGAAAATATCCTTAATAAAATTATCAAAGTAATATTTAGAACAAATCAATTAAATTTGCAATCTTACAATTGCATCTATATTTAATGTACTCAATGTAAAATATTGCATAAAAATATGTTATTAATCTTCAATATTGCATTTGCTAATATTTCAGTTGTTTCAATTAAAGGTGTTAGTGCTTATTTCAATTGTTTGACGTGGTATTTTTAATTTAAAAATATCAATAATGATTCATTAGTCTTTCAATTTATTGCTAATATATGTTAGGATAGGAAGGATGACCTGACAGGGTAAGAGCTTTGAACAAGGATGTTGACGTGGCAGTCATTGGTAGGACACAAAAATGCTAACGAACTGCTGCAGAAAGCATGTCAAGCAATAACTGATATGCTGAATTGTAAATGAACAATAACCAGGATTGATATTTATTCACATATTTCCAAGCTGAGTTCATCATTAGCTTAACCACTTATGTGTTTTTTACTAAGTTATTGCCAATTCACACTGATTCTGACGTTTTCATTTATAAAATTCAGTGTTTGAGCACTAGGGCTGGCACATGAGCTTGTAGATTAACTGTTGAAAATTTAAGTTATCTTTTTATAGAGACTTTGGGGTTGTATTTAAGAATTAAAACAAAGAAATGCAGGTAGATCACATACAAAATTTAGCTGTGCCTTCAGAAAATGTTAGCCTTCAGCAGCCAATACTTTTCTATACACAAACATGTCTTCATCACTAGACAAAATAGCCCAAGTTTGCCACGTCTAGCATCCAAATGTGTATAAGCAAAAAATACTTCTCCTAACAAGGCCAACTGATTTGAGCTGACATTTGACAATGTGGAACACTAAGTGGGAAAAAAATTAAAATGAAGGCAAAAAACTATTAATATGTAAGAAATGGCCCTCAAAGCCAAATGAGAGTATGGTATGTGAAATTTTTGGCAGTACTAATTATTTGTAGATATATTTTTTAAACTACATAATATACAAGCGTTAACTTCTTTGTTGCCTGTGATTTGCATTTTTCACAAGTTTAATCTCAAGGGGTTATGTTGAGATTTATAAGAAATTAATGACTGCAGATCACTGGGATTTAGGATGTAATAAAAACAGTTCTGTTCTGTGTACTATATGTTGTAAAGGGATATACTTCAAAATTATTTAGGGATTTTATTGAGTAAAGAAGAAAATGATCAATGTTAACTGTAATGATGGGAACATTCATGCAACACACTACTTGTTCATTTACTTTTACTTATCAGTCTTTCTTTAATAATTCTTAGTGTTACTGATTCTTGTTCTCATAGATTCATTACTCTTATGTCCAGTGGTGGATGTGCAGCAATGTGTATATACTCAGGCTTGTTCACGAGATATGCTTGGATGGTTCAGCCTCGCAATTATCTTCTTTTAGCATGTCATGCCTCAAATGAAGTTGTGCAGTTATATCAGTTGTCATGTTGGGCTTCTGCTCATGGGTATGTTCTATTCTTTTTTATAGGATCACAAACGAGTGGATTGTTCCTTGCTCTGTGAAATATTCTAATAATTTAAAGTTGTCATTTTCTTAATACTTCTTTTTTCAGGCTAAGCATTTTAGTATGTATATGTATTAAGGTATGTATATGTATTAAGATAGCCTTTTATTGGTAGTCAGTGATTCTGAAATGAAGTAAACTGTTTTTGATTACACAGTTCAGTGTTAGCCATTGCAAAGTTACCCTTTTAAATAAAATATGTTTCATTATATTAGGCCCTTCATTTTAATTACTCATAATCTTCTTTGCCTTGTCCCAGCAAAATGGGGATAGTTACATGAGTTATCTTTTGCCATTTTCCTCAATGAAGAGCTAGATCCTTAATGCATTTTAATTACTGGAAGGTTCAATTGTTTTATTAAGTGATAGGTTTTATATTTAAATTTTTTATATAACAAATCTTCTTGCAGGGATCAATCAAAGAAGGATGTTGTTGTTCATTGATATTATATGATCTAAAATATCTGTTTGTCAAAACATTCAACATGGGGTTCATTGTTTTCTTCCAAATTTTCATTTGGAATTTAAGGATTGACATGTTCTGAAGCTTTGATCCTGAAGATGAAATGTTCAAGTTTACATATGAATTATTTTTTCCTTTTAATAAACCCTTAAAATTATATTTTCCTGGTATTTCTCTCTAGTTTGCTTCACCAAAATCAGCTATCAAAATGATGGGATAAAGGTTATCACAAGGCATGGATTCTATATTTTTGGAACAAAAATTATTGTTTTAACCATAGACAGAAATATTCATACCAATTCTTAAAATATATACAATAGGCACAACATCGGTCATTTATCATGAGGTAGTTATATGAAAGCCCTTATTATAAGTGGCTATTCTCTACGCACGTATAGTGTTCTCTCCACTTTCACATTCATATACAAGCTTCATAGCACTACATACTTGCAATGGAAACAACGTTACTCTATTCTTAGGAACATGTCATTGCAAGCTTCAACAATTTCATTCATTTCACATAAAGGGGTATGTGTAAACTGTTTGGCTTTAGGCTTGTTTGGAACCTCAAAGAATGACCATTTAGAAGAATTATTAGGAAGTATAATGATACCTTAAGTGTGATTCGAACTAGAAACCTCTTGCCCACTAATTGCTTTAGCTAATTATCACTAGCTATGTTTGTTACAATGATCTAACCGCTTGAGCTACCTATCATTGGTTAGGTTTGTTGAGGTAGACCCAAGCTATAAGTAGAGCATGGACTAATTGCTCTATGACTTGTAAGAGTCAAATTGGATTTGATACTTTTTTCTGCTGCCCAGGGTCTATCCACACTTGACAAATTAAATGTTCAGTCAAATTGGATTTGATAAATTTTTCCAAACGGTCAAAGTCCAAAGTGGTATACCACCATTCATAATAGTCATGGATCTAGCCACAGATTTGCTCGGTAAGGCATTGACGCCAATTGTTGAATATTCCATCAAGAGACAAAAACCTGATTTCTTTTTTAGATGGTGTTAGAAAATAAAGATGTTTGTGTGCTACCTGTGATTCATATACATTATGGTCAGATCCTCATGTTGTTAAATCTGTTATGTAGGTTGATGATCATTTGATACCTTCTTCAACCCGCTATTCACTATCAATATGGATTTGGGTCTCAAAGTTTCGTAAAAGTTTTTGTCTAGAAAATGCACATAACTGTTGGAATTTTCCGCAGCACATTATCCACTAAAATATGCAGAAATTTTTCTTCATTGATAGGATTCTGTAGATTTCGGAATAAAGCATCTAAGACTCTCTGGCAGTCTCGTGCAGATATCAGCATAGTAGCTTAAAACCACGTAAATGATGCTGCAACAGACCAACATCGGAATTGTTGGTGACTCATTGGTAATCAATTTTTCATTCAGTTTCCAGTTCTCTGGCTTGAAATCATTCAGTTTCCAGTTTTCTTCTTTGCTTTCATAAGTCCTTGGAGAAACAAAGTCAGAGAAAGTAGGCAATTGTAGGTGGAAATGTAAAAGGTGGTAGGAATAATGTAAAATGATAGTTGACTAATTTGCAGCAAATGTTTGTATGAAATCATAAAAATTGCCACCTGTAGCATACATACATATGGATAATGGTGCTAGTAGTTTTAAACATTAACACAGGAAATGCCCTTTTTTCACTATGACTTTCAAGCCTTATGGATTATCCTAGTGAACCCATCACTTCATCTAAGTAAGAGAGCAACAAAGGGTAACAACATTCAAATGCCTCCATGTGATTAACAAATTCATCCAATAGGACAAACAAATGCTAACACCACTATTAAAATAGTAGTCCTTACTCATGTAGAGTCCAAATCAAAGTTGACATTCTTCTATAAAAGATAACCAATCTTAGCAGGAAATCCACTATGCAAAGCTCTACTAAACTTAGGTTCAACGTTAAACATCATTTTATAGGAAATGTACAAAGCCTATGACCTACCCACACTGAAGAAGAGCAATATCAAGTTAGTGATTATAGATAAGGTTGTTATTATACCACTAAGATAGGTTGATGATGTTGTGTTCACTATAAGTGGGTGGTCTTATCGTATAGATTCCTTGGTGATTCACATAGGAGGTAACAGGGAAGAATTTTCAATTATTACAGGAAGAGCCTAGTTGAGTATAATAGATATGAAATTGGACATCAAAGATCCTTCCTTAAAAATTAACATAGAGTAGTTAAAATAAATGAGTTCCATGCATTGTATACATTGATTCAAGGTGCAAGTACATGTAGAAAATTTAGAACATTCAAGATACCACCATTTCAATAGCCAAAGTTGTAGGCAGTTACAACTTGTAGTAGCAAATATTCCATCTCATCTCACTTTCCAAGTTCGTGTCCTTGGTGAATCTTATCATATATAATCTTCATAGATCCAACATAACCATTAAATCCCTCCCAATAAATATGCTTTTTTGTTTGAAAGTTCCTTAAATCACAAAATCCATTGAATCTCAAAAACTTTGCTTGATCGAATTTGTTAGGTCAAATTTTGGAGCATTTACATTGATAATGTTGATGATCTTATTGCCAAATATAAGTTTTATATCCATAATACTATCACTATGGTGGTGTACTTGTACCATCTTATCTTTAACAAACTGATCAAAGATGATGCCACTTCCTTGCGTTGATTTTCTTTTTCTAGGTAGAAAAGCTTGTAGCCTTTGTCGAAATCTCAAGATTTTTCGTTTCTTCATCTTGTTTTTTAGAGGTAGGCAATGTTGATTTTCCTTATTTTACCATCTAACATGTTTATCATTGGATTTTCTTCTTTATCTATATCTATCCCTAATGTGGAAGGCCTTATCACTTTCCACAACATTTGAGTGCTAATATTGGGAGTTGTTTTTGGAGGATACCTTAGCAAGGGTTTCCACATCAGAGATGAATATGAAACTTGGTTAAGTTATTTTTATAGTTTGCTTAATTCTTTTTTTCATAATTTTCACTATTACAATATGCATTTATTTTGGCTTAGGGGTGTAGTATAGTGATTAGGACACAAATTAATCATACAAGCTAAATAACTATAAATCAACATTAGAAAAACAATTCCTAATTTGAACTTTGTTAAAGTTGTTTGGATGCAACACTTCAACATATTACCAATATGTCTATATGAAGACTAGAAAATTAAAAATTGAAATTTTATTACATTTATAAACCCTTTGGATCTACTAGATAGTAGAAATGTAAGTGCTATGAGTATTGTTGTAATACCCTAATTATATATAATATGCTTACATTACAGAACACACTTTAAAAAAAACATGTGGTTTTCATCCTCAATGCTATTTATATTGCATAGTTAGTATATTCACTCTTGATAAGGAATTTTAAGCTATATGCCTATTTAAATTCTTAGTGATGGAATCCTATTTGTGTTTCTCAAATAAGCAGTTTGGCTATAATAATTAGTTAATGACTCTAGATAAGAGTAAGTGATAAGAAAAATGCAATCATCTTATCAAAGGATCCTTGTTTTCCAATTACCTTTAGTTATTAAAATAACTCTAATTATGATATCACCAATTCAATTATTAGTCATGCATACAACTTGCAATTCAACTTGTAATTTCATTCAATGTTAGAAAGCCAAACTTGTTCTTTAGAGTATGATTAGTTTCTTAAATTAATAGATGTTGAATCTAAGAATTTATGAATTACTGAAGATTACTCTTGTACAAGCTCATTTAGTGTCTGTAGATTTATCCTTCAACAAGCTTATTGGAATATTACCCAGAGTGTTCCCATGAAACTTGACTTCACTAACGTTGAATGGGAATCATATTTATGGGTCAATTCCATGGGATGCCTTATCAAGGCTGGAAAACTTAATAGAACTTGATTTGTCTAGCAAAAGTTCACAGCAGGGATTTTTGAATTGGTGGTAGAATTCAAGAAAATTCAAAAAAATTCTTTAGGAAGCAAGTAGTTGGAAGGCAGAATACCAATTGAAATTGGGTGGGTTAGCTCTGCTCTGTCCGAGCTTTCAATACCCAATAACTACTTGTTAGGCAGAATTATGCAAATGGTAACCTGAAAAATCTAAGATGTTTAGTCTTGGATCATAATAATTTGTTAGGTACCATTCTTTCCAACTTAGGAGAATGTTACATATTAGAGCTTCTAGACCTTTCTTCAAATAATTTTGAAGGCTCCATCCCATCGTAGGTGGCAAATCTATACAACATTCAATTCTACTGTAATTTGTCATGCAACGCTTTGCATGGGAGATTGCCAACAGAAATTGGTCACGTGATTCATGCACTAGCAATAGATGTTTTAGCAAAGAATCAACGACACAGTTTCGGCTTGTCTTGAAGGTTGCAAAAACCTGCAATATCTGAATTTCTCTTTTAATGAGTTTCAAGGATCCATTCCAGGGTCTCTGAGCCAGCTGGGATACCTAGTGTCCATGGACCTTTCCCACAACAATATTTCTAGTCCCATACCCTTTGAACTTGAGAAACTGTAAATGCTTCAAAGTCTCAATCTTTCGTTCAATGATCTAGATGGGCAAGTTCCAAAAGGAGGATATTGCGTAGCCCTCTGCGATATCACGTACGTGATATCGCAGGGGATGTGATATCGTGGCTGACGTGATATCGCGGCACATGCGATATCGCATCCCATCATACCCCCATGACTGAATAAAAACTCATCCTTGAGTTCCTTACAAAATATTGGGAAGGTATGGGATTCTTGACTGAATGGAACTAACGGTGCACTACCAAGTGTATAAATAAGAGGCAACTCTTCCTTGTTTCTCCATCTAGATCTACACTTTAGTGAAACTTTGGCAATTTTGCCTCTCCAGAGATAAAATAATTTCCATCTACTTGCAGTAGGAGCTCGATAGTGAACGGATCTTTATTTGAGCAAATATTGTACCTGAACACAAGTTTGTGTACAGAAATAAAGACAAACTTTTGGATAAACCTTACAGTGCATGGATGAAGCTAATTAGGACTTTAATTATTGTTATTTATCATTTATCATTTCAATGCTTTATTAGTTAATTAAATCTTTCTCAACCCTTCTCCTATAGTTAAGTGCATTTAATACGACCGCTTCGAGCATGTGCGTTATGCTTGGTAATCCCAGTAACGACTAGCATTTGGTAATCCCAGAAGGTTGCGTTGGTTCAGAGTATGAACGACAAGTGGGAACGGATGATGATGCTAGGTTAATTAAGGCTTAGTTAGTTAGTTAAATTTAGTTAATTAGTCTCTTCACCCTTTACCTCATTAGCATAGGCAATAAAACAGAAAAGATATAAAAATCACATACCTCAGACTTACTTAACCATACAACCGTGACAAATACAAGTAAGTCTGGGAAGACAACGAACGATTAATCTTAAGTGTTCTATAAGGCATGTAGCCACTTAGTCTGCGAAATTCAACCGGATCGTGCATGTAATGCTCGTATTCTTATGGTTGAGTGTAGGGGTACCTCGCCACTCATCAAGTGTGCAATGTATTCTTGTTTATTATTTTCTCAACTAACCCTAAGGGTTCGTTCCAATGATGTGAATGATTTCCTATGTTCTAGTTAGCACACAAACAACTAAGTCCTTAG
>MNCI01037378.1:26834-74552 GCA_015680685.1 Gnetum montanum
AAGGCCTGAAAATTTTTAAGTGATCCATAGAGCTTTGGTAAAATTAACGTTCTTACACATTCTTTGTGTTTAATCTATTTGGCGGATTGTAATAAATAATAAACCATGAATTAATATTAAAAACCTAACATTTGGTATTACTTAATCTTAATGTTGGTTCAATTTCAACTCCTTTAATTTATAATCAATTCCTTAAATTTCAAACACCCTAAATTATTGGGGTAACACTACTTTATAAAGTTGGTTTTAAGTTTTATGAATGTTTCATGTTGGCTATATGTCCTAGGGTATATATAGTCATCTATCTTCTATACCTATTAATATAAACAAAAGCAACTTTAGAATAGGAGATTTTAACTTGTTTGGAAATTGCCCATATTCATAAAGGTTTATTAATTAAATTTGGCTAAGATTCATAAACCACCACTTTAGAAAATTAGGGCCAACACAAACATGCCACACATAGAAAAATTATAGTACTTATTTTATTTACCCAATGAAAAAGTTTGTTTTGTATTTTATTTAATACAAAGTACTCTTCTAATACTTACCCTACCATGAAAAAAAATGTTGTACATCTAAGTTATTCTTAAAATACTTAAATTATTAACTATGTTCCAACTAAATATTATATTGGTTGTTTGTCTTAAGCATAAACATAATCAAAGATTTAGATCCAAAAGAGCATCTAGTAACGTCTTACAAATACTAATAAGGTACTCGAAATCTTAAATTTAAGGTTATCATCCTTAAATTTAAAGGGGAAAAATTTTAGTTGTCAATATGCCACGAGTTCCCCCCGTGAAACAGGTACGAAACTGCCAACGGTAATTAAAAAGCTTGGAAGGTGCAATTCCTTAACGTATCTTTAGCGTTCATGGTTAATTCCTAAGTTTAAGTTTATTCTCAAGCAGAAACTTGAAAAAAGCAACAAAAGTTAACAAAATTTGTTTACTAATAAGTATAATATCAAAACGTGAAGAACGCCCAGACGGTATAATGCATAATACAGACACAAGCACACGCATCAAAAATATGGATAAGCCTTGGAGGATAATACACCCCACAAACTTAATCAATATGCATGCTAGAAACTTATGCATAACCCCTGGAGGATAATATACTTTCAATGGTGGAGGATAATATACTTTCAATAGTTTAGGCAGTGTCAAATAAAGGATGATTTCAAAGAATTCAAATAAAGCCAAAGTACCAGGATGTAAGTAGGTACCTGGAGGAATAGAACCAATTGATCCTGCAAGAGACAAACTGGAAGATAAGGAAGATACAGAATCAGTGCAGAGGAACTTTGCAATACCAAAATCAGCAACATGAGCAACCATATCTTCATCAAACAAGATGTTGCTGGGTTTTATGTCACAATGGATGATTTGAATACTGCTATAATGATGCAGGTATTCTAGCACATGTGCAATATCCATGGCTATATTCACCACCTCTATGAAGAACAGGTATTCATTCTCTCTCTGCAGGGCTTGTGCCAAACTTCCTTTGGGCATCAGTGGCATGACCAGGGCTTTGTGTGTGCCTTCCCAACAAAAACCGATGATTTTTACTAAATTTCTATGCTTCACCATGCTCAAGGCCTTACATTATGAAACAAAACCTTTCAAGGCTTCTTGATTAATTTTGTTAAGAAGCTTAATAGCCACATCAGTGCCATCTCTGAGAGTGCCCCTATATACGGAGGCCAGGATTGTGGAACCCAGCAGCTTGTTGATGTTGAATCCTCCGGTGGCTTCGCTGATGTCTCTGTAAGAGAACCGATTTCCATAGTTCTTCTTCCAGTTGTCAAATTCACAATTTAACACACCTCTATCCCCTCTATCCTTCAGACTCCTTGTGCAGTAGATTGATACATAGAAAACAAGGCAAATTACCAAAACACCAGCGCAGGCAGCAACTGGAGCAATGATTTTTACCTTGGAATCAGTGTGAGTGTTTGCCACGGATGTGCAAGCAGGTAGCTGTACCCATTCTCCACAGAGCTTCGGATTTCCTAAAAATGATAGCTTGTTAAAATGACGAAATGATGCTCCCTCTGGAACTTCTCCACTTAGATCATTGAATTAAAGATTAAGGATCTGAAGCATCTGAAATTTCTCAAGGTCAAAAGGTATTGAACCAAAAATATTGTTGTGGGAAAGGTCCATGGACACGAGGTTCTCCAGGTTGCTCAGAGACCTTGGAATTGATTCTTGAAACTCATTAAAGGATAAATCCAGTTGTTGCAGGTTGTTGCAGCCTTCAAGAACAGATGGAATGGTGCCGCTGATTCTATTTGCTGAAACATTTATGGCTTCAGTGTGAATCATCTTACCAATTTCTGCTGGCAATTTTCCATGCAATGAATTGTGGGACAAATTGAAGTAGATTTGAATATTGTAGAGATTTGCCACTTCCGGTGGGATGGAGTCATTGAACTTATTTCAAGAAAGGTCCAGCAGCTCTAATTTATAACATTGTCCTAAGATGGGAGGGATCGAACCTGACAAGTTATTATGATCCAAGACTAAATGTCTTAGATTTGTCAGGTTATCAATTGCATCAGGAATTCCTCCCAACAAGTTATTTTGTATTGAAAGCTTGTACAGAGTAGAGCCAAGCCTCCCAATTTCAGAGGGTATGCTGCCTTGCAATTTGTTATTACCTAGAGCAATTCTTTGAATTTTCTTGAATTCTCCCACCGACCCAAAAACACGACCTGTGAGCTTGTTATCAGAAAAATCAAGATTTATCAGGTTTTCCAGTTTCCCCAAGGCCTTCCAAGGAATTGGACCGGATATAAAGTTCCCATTCAAAAGTAGTGTCGATAGGTTGAATGGGAACACTTCTAGCAACATTCCCTTTAGCTTGTTGGAGGATAGATCCAGAACATTTAAGGTGGAGCAATTTGAAAAAGCAGATAAAATAGAAACTGTGGGAGAGCCATCATTTACAAGATGATTGGACATTACCCTGAAAACAGTCAATGACAACCTTCCAAACTATAGAGAAATGACTCCTGTCAGCTAATTTTTATCAAATACAAGTGTACTAAGATTGCTGTAGTTCCCTAAAGATGGAGGAATGCTGCCTATCAGGTTGTTTCCGACAAGTAGAGAACAAATAGGTTTTCCAATGTGCCTAGCTGAGAAGGAACATAGCCTGTAAAAGCATTTTGATGCATGTTTACATGGCTAAGTCTAGACATGTTGCCAACTGATTCAGGAATATCATTAGCCAATTGAGGATTTTCAAAAACATACAGAAACATAAGATTCTTTAGCTTGCAGATTTCTTGTGGTAATGTGTCGGTTATGGGTGTCCGATAAATGTACAACTATTCTAGAGAAGAGAGGTTTCCTATGGAAGAGGGAATTGAACAAGAGAGATTGTTTGTCTGGAGGGCGAGTATCTGAAGACTGAACATGTGGCCAATGTTGTGAGGAATGCTACCATGCAAGTTATTCTGTGCAATGGACAGTATTTGCAGCTGTGTAAGGTTTGTAAATGTCTCAGGAATGGTACCTTGGAGCCTATTTTCGCATAGATACAAAGTTTGCAGGTTTTTCAAGGTGCCCAGCTAGGGAGGAATTGTACCATGAAATGAATTATTGCAAAGATCTAGGTACGTGAGATAAGATAAATTTCCAAGGGACGAAGATATTGTACCTTGGATTTTCATGCTGTAAAGATCAAGCTTCACCACTCTGCTAGCTGAATTGCATTCAACATTACTCCAGTTGCAGTAGTGTATGGAGTTAGGATGCCAATTAACCAAAGCTCCATTAGGATTAGACTCCACCATTTTCTTGAATATAAGCAAGCTTTCGACGTCTTGTTCATGCAATAATTTTGCAGAGTGAAAACTGTCATTCATCATGCAAATGGCAAACAAAACTAGATGCCATAATACAGCACTTCTACGCAGCATGTTTGCTGTTGGGATCTCCAACTTAACCTAAACGTTGCAAAGTGTTTGGCGTCACTGGCTTGGAATGATGAATTTAAAGAATCTGAAGGGAAAGTTCATGTTGTGCATCATATTATTATTTGACTCAATGACCAAGCCACTGGCGGCTCTGATTATTATTGGACTCAATGACCAAGCCACTGGCATCTCTCATGTGAGTCTAGACGCGCTTCCTCATTGTTGTGCATTATTAGCACTCATTTGGACTTCTGTGACCGTACTTTAAAATTCATTGAGTGGTGGGCCTCCTTGTTGTTGTTACAACTGCACTGCATTAATTACGGAATCAAACTTTTCATGCCTTGAGAAGGCTTATTCTTTGTTCTTTTGATCATGCATTAAGACTCTTCTCAAATTGCTTCTTTGAAATTAAGTAATGGGGCTATTCTATTAACTTTGCTCACTCTTCTCTAAATTTAAATAAGTAGTGAACCTTTTCTTTGTTCCTTCTACCTTACTATGACTTTTCTAACCTTTTCTTTGGTCTTTCTACCTTACTATGACTTTTCTAAGCTTACTTCTTTAAAATTAAACTAGTGTGCCTTTTCTTTGTTCTTCTAACCCTACTACGATAATTATGTACTCAAATTTTTCTACTCCAGAAATCATGCTTAGATTTTTCTTACCTTGACCCTTCATCAGGTTAGAATTTCAAGATTTTAGTAGGTATCAAAAGGAGATTCTCTAACTTTTAAAAAAAAGTAGAAATATATTTTGTTTATTGTTAAAAAGTGTCATGAGTATACAACATCATCATCATAGCCTTGTACTAACAAAATATGAAGGGTTACATGAGATCTCTTTTGTCATTATGAAAAGCTAGATCTTTATTTATTTACAATTTTTTCAAATCATCTTCAATTATGTTTTCAATCTTTTTATGTTCCTTTTGATATCTTTTTTGGAATAGTGATGTAGGAAGCTTTTCTATAGGCTCATTATCTAATCTATTATGTACATTCCGCAACCATCTAAGACATCATTCTTATAGCTTATTTGAAATAGAAGCAACTCAATATCTTTCTATAATATATAAAACTATGCAATCTATTATTATTATTATTATTTCTAACATTCAACATCCATCAAAGCATCTACATTTTTGCCATATTGATTTGTTATTCATTCTTCTTTTGTATTCGTCAACATTCATCACCATAAAATATAGCAAGTATGATGGCTATCCTATTGTAGTGAGCAACGTCTTACCATTGAATTGTCATGTTTACTTTACTACTATTTATGTTGTTGTCCAAATTGCATTCCATAAATTCTTGTATTGATTTTTAGTCCTAACCTTTTAGCATCTCGAAGTTAAATTGCAATAGACAATGATGATACGATGATATAAAATTTATCATAGTTATATAAAATCTTCAAAATTTACACGTTAGTAAGCTTACCTTAAATTAAATTAACTCATATATTTGACAAGGTGAATCTCTTTTTTAAAGCTTTAAACTAAAATCTAATGAGCTATGCATGTGTCATTGCATCTCATAAATTATTGGATATGGTTTGATTTGATTCAGGATAACTTGGTGCATTCATTTTTAAGAATTTAATGCTCTTAAGGAAATTTTTGTAAGTGGTCTCAATTGGAAAACAAAACATAAACTTATGTGATGGTAGTCTTGGAAAAGCACATAAACTTGATGCGATGTAAATGAGCCCTGGTGCCTTAGAGGTGATGTGATGTATATTAGCCTAACAGAGACAAGAGTGGAAGTGGAATTTCATTTCTTTTTGTGGGTATTACCTTTATTGGCAGACTTAGTCCTCGATCCTTCATTGGTCTCCCCTGAATCGTTGCGGATTGGTTAGTCTTGCTTGAATATTCGCATTCATATTTTACGATGAAAAGCACGAATAACAGCATCATAGTAACGACGATTCTAATGGTGTAACTGTCCCCTGCTTTTTGAGTTTTACTTTTCTATTATCAGTATCTACACCATGCTAGAGGACAAAAACGACGGGTTGTAAACGGAGGAAACGTGTTCACTTTCAAAATTGCGGAGAAAACGAGTAACGAGTCTTCTGCGCCATGCACAAAATTTTCGTGAAGTATCTTTTCAGGAATACGCGTTCGCTTTCAATGCTAAAATTGTGAGAAAATGCGTATAGCATCTTGTGGGTCCATGTACAAACTTTTCGAGAAGGTTCACGTGTACTTTGACCTAAAAGAAACCGGAGGACAATTCACGTTCATTGAATGCCAAAATTGTGGAAAAATGTCTACCGCTTCTTCTCAGCCCATGCACAAATTTCCGAGAAGCTGCCTCCAGAGACTTAGTTCAAAAAAGACCAAAAACAGATGGTAGAGGGTAAAATATGGTTTTTTTTATAGAGATCTTAGGTATTCGCCTAAGCATACAGTTGAGAATGAGCATTACGTGAATTATCGTTCACCTCATCCTCTAAATGCAATGAACCTACAAAGTTTTCACAAGAACAAAGTAGTTGCTGCAATATTGTGGCTTTTCTGGATCTATGTTATTTTCCATTTCAGCTTTATTTATAATGACAGTGTTAGCCCTAGGCCTGGACCCATTGACTGTTGCTATCTTGAGTCTTGTGACTGCAATCATCCTTCTCCTGGTTTCAATTAAGGTTTACCCATAATGGCTGTGTTACCCCTGGTCTTATGGCTATAATCATCCTTCTCCTAGATGCAATTACTTCTCTCGTGGTTACCTTATGTGATTTGATGGTTAAAGCTTACTACTCTTGGACTGTGTGGAGTATCTTGCCACCAAACTTATGCCGGATTTACTGTTGTGCTGAATTTACAGGGCAGGGTGATTGGAATTTATATGCTAAACGTTAACAGTCAGACAGATAAGCACGTTTAAGAATCCAGAGAAACAAAATCTGCCAGTGGGGACGAGTCTCACTTAAGAACTCTAAAAAACCACTTTCAAGATGGTTGATTTTTGAGCTTTCCATGATTTTGTTTTTATCCAAAAGGATCCAATGAGTATCTACATGTTTTGGAGTCCAAGCATTCAATTGAAAGAAGTTTTGTGTTTATTGGCCAGTAAGTGAGCATGAAATTCATTATGTTTACGGATGTTAACATGATGCGATGTAAAGCATAAGATACACATGTACACAACATAAAATTGTTGAGGTTAAGAAACTTTCTAGGATACCTTGGGACATCGCCCTTATGACCATGATTGTAAGTCAAATCAATCAAACGTGCATTATTTGGGCCTTTCTATGAACCTTGGAACCATCCCCGCTGCTACGACTACAAGAGACTTCAAGTCAAATCAATCAATATTTCCATAAACACTTTTTCTATAGAGCAGGCCTTGGAACCATCCCACTTCCACTTCCATGATAAAAAGAAACGTCAAGTCAATCAAGATTTGCATAAACGTGGTCTTGCTGAAAAGTCACGTCAATCAAGATTTGCATAAACGTGGTCTTTCTATACACTGGGCCTATCTATGAACATTAAAACGATCCCCACTAAGTCAAGTTAAACGAACTTGCAAGAAAAGTCAAGTCTGTCACATGTTATAGTTTTTGGATTTTCTATGAACCTTGAAAGCATCTGGTAATGAGCCAAGTCAAAATGGAAATTTTTATCATGTTCGGGGGTAACATTTTCATGTTAGCATTGACGATGGTTTGTTCATCAGCGTAGCCTAATTTTACGACTTCACGATTTATTTTAAGTTTTCTTTCTCCAGAAATTATACGTTATTTTTAGAAGTACATTTTCTCATCCTCTCTGTGGATATTACGAGGCAATTAAAGGACGATCTCAAACACTAATAAAATATGCACATTGCATTTCATTCCTTTAAGATCCTTCCTTACTTGCATTACCAAAATGAAGAGACAAAGCTTCCATGAACGCCAATCCGTTGCTGCAATTTTATAGAATAATTTTAGGGCTCTTCTCTGATTCTCACGTTTAGTTTGACTGATTTTAACTAGTTTAACTATATATTTATAATATATATCTATTATTTAGCTCGAGAGAATCTTATATATTTTACAAATTAATAAAATCTCGAATTGATTTATTGAGAATTGATATTCATATTGAAAACCAAAATCAAAATGACTGTACCTTATTCAATAATAATTCTTGTGAAAATTTCTATTAATTTGATTTATAGTGTTTCTTTTCCATGGCGTAGACTTTACATAGCATTTTTTTTCTATGGCCTGGACTTTCCATGCACTGTATTGGTCTCTCGGCCAAAAATATTGCCTGCCAAGAAACAGGTACTTGCAACTTGGAAGCTACAACATGCGTATTTTCCCCCAAAGCAGGAATCACTTGGTTGGCATGTTGTAGGAAAAAACTTGTATCATTTGTTTTTTTTTTACCCTTAGTAATGCTTAGTCAATTTGTATTTTTCAACGAAAATGTAATACCCGTTCCATATATCTGATGGGTCTTTAGACTTAATAAAGCTTCAATTTTGTCTTCCTTCCCTTTTAAAACCATTTTAATTAGACATGTTAAAGATTATATAGATTTTATTTGCATGTAAATGTTTGTTCAAATAGTTATAAGAATATTTTTTTATTATTCATAGTTTGCATATTTTTTCTTTTCAAAAATATTTTTAGAATTAAATTTACCCTGGCTTTTAATCTTATAACTATATTTTAAAAAGTTTGGATTTGCTGAAGTTTAGAGCCCTTAAAAATCATAATTTTGGGAGACTTTGGATAGTGTTAGTGGTTGCAAAATTTTGCAAGAATTGCAAAAGAATTGTGATAAGTAAAATTGTAAGTCTAGATTTCAGAGAAATCCTCCAAAGATATTAAAATTATGTTTTAAAAGTAACTGTATCATAAATAAGTTTATATCACCGTTTCTATTTATTAAAAATAGATAAATATATCATTTTTGTAAAATTCAGTATATGAAATAGACGTAGATGTATCATGTCGTTAAAGGTCAAAATTGCTTTGGAACGTGATTGCGTTTGGGAATTGTGAACCAGAATCAATAATGCTCTGTTTATGAAAATTCGTTAAGAACCGTAATCCTGATGAAGCATGATGATTAATTTCCAGTATTTTAACTAATTACTAGCAGGAAAGATTCGCAAACTCAAATGATTTCTCTCCTGATGACATCTGCCCATCCTTAACTATACTGGCTCTCTTATTTTCTATGAATTCTCTAATTACTGTAACCTTCTGTTTTATCTGAAACTTGGTTTTAGTTCTCAGATTTTGAATTTGTTCTGTATCAGAAAAAGCTCCTAACCCATGCTCACATGTTCGCATCTTTTTCTTGAAAAGAAGTCGCATGGCCGTCAAGGGAAACGGTAAAAAATGAGGGAAAAAAACTGAAAGTGATTTATGCACCTTGTTCATTTAATCTTGTAAAACATCATTGCTTCTCTGTTTACAATTTCATTCCATTTGAAGTCAACTATGACGAGGAAATCGACACTTCAAAATAGGACCTCTGTTTCTTGCTATGTTACGTGTCTCTGCATGTAAGCAACATCCAATAAAGAGGCCAGTCATTCCGAATAACACTTGCCCCCAACCCCCCGCCCCCCATCTTACTACGGAAGTGTCCACCCGAAGAAATTATAAAATCAATAATCATACTTGTGGAGCAAAGAATCTTAAATTAGGAAATAGGTTTTGGAACTAAAATTCTTACTTTGTTAATACAAGGCTATAATATTACACAACAAAAATGGAAGAGCCGAGCTTGCATGACAAATGATTGTTTGGACAGTGCATTAGAAAAATTTTCAATTTGAAATGAGGATTAAGGATATTTTAAAATGAGTTTATGAGCCTAAGGTGGGTTTAGGAGACGAATGTATTTGGAATACTAAATTTCACTCTTTATATTAATTTTATAATAAAATTGATAGTGCACATGTGTCACAATGAGAGATGGCCATGGAGACTAATTTATAGAAAGCTCTAGAGCTATGAACTTCAAAGTCTACACGTTTTTGTTTGAGTATCACCTTGACCCATTAGGACATAGAATTCAAGTGTGTTTTTCATGATGGTGCTTATAGAAGCCATACCAACAATGATTATATGTTCTATATAATTGACATTGGAAAATTACTAAAGCTATCTTATTATATAAAAAGGGGGATAAAAATAATTTGAATGATTATTAAATGATTATTGTGAGAAATATTTTTGCTAAGTTATTGGGCACAATGCTAGAAAAGAGAATCAATTATTGGGCTAAAAGTAACCAAGTTAGGGCAAGATGTTAAGCAAACAACATCACTCCACTATTGATCATTTAGTTATTCTTAGACACTACATAGAGTTTGCAAAAATGCCTACTAAAATGATTCAGTGATTTGTACAAAACTATGGTCGCACTTGCATAAAATTTGCCTCCCTTCACATTTCATTACAACTCAAAGATTGTATGAAGAAGTGATTATTGAAATTACAGACAATAATTCAAAGAAAAATTTGTTGACATTTCCAAAGTTCAAAACATTTTGAATATTTTATTAAAAACCTTTGTTTAGCTTGTATCCTAAGACTTTACCCCAAAATCTTTGTGCTCCATGAGGAGGAAAATATAATAGCTTTTGCTTTTTAAGGGGTTATGACTCCTCTTGCATTTTGATGTAGAGAGTCCATAGTAGCTATGGTAATATTGGAAGAGGGATATGGGACAAAAGGTTGATCAATTCTATGTAAGATGGACCCTTTCAACTTGAAAAATCATTTCTTTATATTTTGTTTTTTTTTGTAAAATAGAATCTTTGTACATGATGAGTGGCGAGGTACCCCTACACTCAACCATACGAATATGAGCGTTTCACGCACGATCCGGTCATACTCCAAGGACTAAGTGCTTACGCACCTAAATGGAACACTTAGGGTTAATCAATCATTGTCTTCTCAAACTTACTTGTATTGTCACAGTTGTATGGTTAAGTAAGCTTGAGGTATATGATTTTTATAACTTTGGTCTTTTTATGTCTTCTGCTAATACAGTAGAGGGAGAGAGAACTAAGTGGCTAATTTATCTTAACTATTCATTAACTAGTTTCTAATTGTTCCTAACACCAATATCCGTTCCCACTTTCTGTACGCATCCTAAACCAGTGCAACGCTGCTAGGATTACCAAACACTGATCGTTACTTGGTTACCAAGTGCTACACGCATGCTCGAAGTGGTCATACTGAATGTACTTAACTAAGAGGGTCGAAGGTTGAGAGAGATATTAATTAACTAGGAAAGCATTAAACATTCAATAATAATTAATTACTAATTAGCTTAATTTGTATGCTGCAAGGTTTATCATAAAGTTCGTCTTTATTGCCATACACAAATGTGTGTGCTCAGGTACAAATTGCTCGAATAAAGATCCATTCACTCTATGACTGCTATTGTGGGCACACAGAAATTATTCTAACTCTGGAATGACTAAACTGCAAGAATCTGGCTAAGGGTCTAAGGCTAACTCCCTTGAACAAAGGGTGCCACCTCTTATTTATAGAAGATGAGGCAGGACGTGATATTGCGGCTCATCATACCCCCATGACTGAATGAAAACTCGTACTCGAGTTCCTTACAAAATATTGGGAAGGTATGGGATTATTGACTTGAATGACAACTAATGGTGAATGGGGTGAAATGTGAACGAATCAACATTACAATACATGGCAACATTAGTGTTCATAACTACAAGAGTGAACACTATACACAATTGACATCCAGGCTTATTTGGCAACTGAGAGAGAAGAGAGAGAGAGAAAAGAAAGGAGAAGACGTGTTGCTGCGATGCCAAGATTGCGCCTTCCTTTGTCCATCCATGCACGCACCATCAATCTTGTGCCTTGCACAATTGTTCCAGCACTAGTCCATCCTAAGTGTTTCCTCCAGGTCCAATCCATTGTTGTATGATTGCTATATGCATACACAACACAGTCACATATGAGCAAGGATAAGTAAATTACAATACAATCGATACCTTGCTTCAATGTAAGGTCCATTGGCTGAGTTGTGATATGGCTGATATGGATTCTAGAGATATAACATTGGTGATGAACCAAGGTGTAGGGGTTAGGAGAAATTGAAAAAATTGGACGAGGGCCCCCATGATTAAGAGCAGACCTCTGGAAATGATAGAATGGAAAAAGATAAGGAATAAGAAAGATGGAGAAAAAGAAACAACGGTAACACCGATAAAATGGATGTTAGAAGTGGGAATGAACAAAACAAATGTTGATTGTAGAAATGTTTAAGGGGAAGAAGGTATTTGATGCACTAAATAGGAATGCTAGTGGGTCCTCCCCAAAGCAGGCTCATGCCTTTTATGCGCTGACAAACCCACATTCAAAGAATCCATAGGCTTTGGAAATGTCATTTGGGAGCAAGAGTTAAAGACTTAACCCCAAGAATTCACCAAAGAGAAAACAATGTATCAACCAAAATATATACTACTGATACAACCGACAATGAGGTGGAGAATAGAGAAAGAATGATGGGAAGAAGAGAATGGAATAAAGTCCCAAGAATAAGGTGGTGTACAACCCCTTGTGTATTTTTGGTTAATGTGATTGAGTAGATCTCATTCCAAATCCAGCCTCAAAAAATCCACATCCAGTGACTTCACATTAATACACTTGGCCAATCCATCCACTTGAAGTAACAAAAATGCTTTTGCCAAAGAGTAACCACCATTTTGAGGAAATGAGAAAGGGAAAAGTAGGAAGTGAGAAAGGGCCTTAGTTAGAGGAAACATGTTTGTTTAGTTCCATAACCAATGCTTATAGCCCAAATGATTATTTTGTCTAAGGGGTGTGCTTTGAATTCTCACTATTTTTTTTTTTTTTGCGTGAGAACCACACCATGCAAAGACTTATTTTTATTGGCTCAACTTCCCAATAATGGAGCAATGTTAAAATGGTAAGAAAAACTCAAGAAGAAAACATCCAAGCACCCAAGAGAATGGCTAGCACAAATGTATCAAATCCCCTTGAAGTCACACCCTTTTCAGTTCTTGAGTCCTTCCTCAGTTTGAGAAATGCCCAGTCACCAATTCGTTAATAGTTTTATTATTAAGAAAGAGGCTGTACAATTCCTAGCCAAGAGAGACCATAGAAATTCATGAATGCATGGATGACGTGGACTCATTACCAATTATATCAAAATAACCATACCTTAGTATCAACATTATAACTCAAAGGTAAAAACCAAACATTAGCAATTAATAGAATACAGTTCATACCACCATCAAGAGCACTTATTAGGTGATGAACCTAACAAAACAAACAAAGACAAAAACAAGAACAAACAAAACAAATATAAAAACAAGTAAAACAAATAATCACATAAAGAAACGAAAAAGTATAAATGATGTTGCAAAAAAAAACAAGAAAAGTTAAAGAAATTTGTAAAACAAAAATGTGTAAAATAAAAACTTAAAAAGGAACTGAGCACCTCAATTGGTTAGCAGAGGTGGCCATCTCCCCCATGACTGAGTTGGAAGGGGGAGATCCGAAATAGTGAGCAGGGTTGTCCCTTCTCAGAGGTATTATGTGCATTGACCGTTCTAAATTCATGGAAAGGTTTGGTCTATTGCACATTGACTAACAATCTCTTATCAGGGCTCTCAAGTTTGTATATGGTCATGGCCCCTGAAGGAAAGGTTGTATGAATAATTTAAGGTCCTTCCCACAATGTTTGAAATTTTGTGTGTTATGGCACATGTGTGGGGTTCCAGTAGAGAACCTTATCTCCTGGTTGATACTTAACCTTTCGAATCTTCAAGTCATAATGTTGCTTATTATATGCCTTATGCAACTCATTTGATGACAAGGTAGCTAATCAATTTTTGTCTAGCACGTTTAAAGTTGCCAACATTTGTTTTTGTGCTAGATTAAGATCGAGGTGGAGGTCACAAACCATTGATAATATAGGAAGCTCAGTTTGAATTGGAAGCGTTGGAAGCTTTTCGTACACTAACTCATAGGGAGAGTAGCCTATAGGAAGTTTCTAAGTGAAGCGGTATGCCCAAAGAGCATCATTCAGTTTAGTGCTCCAATCTCACCTACACTTGCTAATTGTCCTTTTCAATATCTTAGTGATCTCCCTATTGGTGACCTCAGCTTGTCCGTTAGCTTGGGGGTGATAAGGTGTAGTCAATTTATGTTCAACCCGTAAGCGTTGCATTAACTTTCGAAAAGTTGCACCTGTGAAATGTGTTCCATTATCTGAAATAAGTGCACATGGCACACCAAACCTATTTACGATTTGTTGTTGCACAAATCATGCAGTTGTAGATGATGTGCAGTCCGTAACAATAGCTGCTTCATCCCATTTCGTTAGATAGTCTATGGCAACTACAATGTAAGCTTTTCCATTGGACATTGGTGTAATGGGCCTCATAAAGTCTATTCCCCAAATGTCGAAGGGTTGTAATGGTTGAATCCATTGTTGGAGATCCTCCATTCTAGTAGTCATTCCCCCATCACGTTGACAGTGCTCACAAGATCGAACAAATTGATGGACGTCCCAAAATAATGTTGGCCAGTAATATCCTGCAAGTAAGATCTTAATAGTTGTTCGTCTCCCCACATAGTGATCCCCACAAGGGCCCTCATGAGCATCTTGAAGAACTCTCAGTTGGTCTACCTCGGGCACGCACCATCAAACCAAGCCATCAGGACAAACTTTGTAAAGTTGTCCATTGATCTCCATGAAGTATGTGGCTTTATGAAGAAACTGTTATTTCTTCCTAAAGTCCAACTCTTGTGTTGTTTGTTGGGTAAGGAGATAGGTGAGAATGCTACTATACTAGTTCGTCTCCATGGTTGGTTATTTACTACATTGACAAAGAGGGCTTCATCAGGAAAATGATTAGACATTACATATTCATCCTCTTTGCTATCCCAGTGCAACTGAGATAAATGATCTACAACTATGTTCTCGGTGCCTTTTCGATCGACCATCGTTAAATCGAACTCCTATAGGATTACCAGCCATCATATAATACAAGGGCTAATCGTTGGCTTGTTCATGAGGAACCAGATTGCACTATGATCTGTGTGGATGAACACTTTATAACCTAACACATAGTGCCTAAACTTATCAAGTGCAAACACTACAACCATTAACTCTTTCTCTATAGTTGTGTAGTTAAGTTGTGCACTAAAGATACTCCTACTTGCATAGTGGATGTAGTAAGGACGTTTTTGGTCATCTAACTGTGTAAGTACGGCTCCTAAAGCATAATTGGATGCATCGATCATTATATGGAATGGTCTAGACTAGTTAGGAGCTTGTAGAATGGAAGTTTCTACAAGCTTTTGTTTTAGAGTTTGGAATGCTCGTTCACATTCCCTAGTCCATTTGAATGATACGTCCTTCTTTATTAGCTCTACCAATGGTTTGGCAATCTTGGAGAAGTTCTCAATGAATCTCCTATAGTAGCCATTGTGTCCAAGGAATGACCGAATGTCTTTGATAGTTTTCGGTTGCTGAGTGATTCCTTAGATGACCCTAATTTTGTTTGGGTCTACTTCTATTCTTGCCTATGAAACTTTATGCCCAAGTACTTCGCCTTCTTGGACCATTAAATGGCTTTTCTGCCAGTTGAGCCTTAAATTAGTTTCTACGCATCAACTCTTGCTCTAATTGGTCCAAGGCTTAGTCAAAACTGTTCTTAAAATTGTAAAGGAGTCTAGGGAGAGAGGTAGTGACCATGACAAAAAGAAAAAGAGAGAAGTGGAAAATGCACATAACAAGGGTAAGGGCAAAATGGCCATCATAGAAGAGGTTGTGGATTCAGACACAGACAATGATGTTGGATGTGAGATATGCCAATATTACCATCCTAAGAGATGTTGCCCAGTGATCTCACATCTACAAGAGTTTGGGGTGTATGCACTCAACCCACGACTTAATAAACGGTAGGCACCTCGACAGTTACCTTATCCCCAAGGTAACTCAAAGCAGTTCCACCAACCTTTAACATATTATCCAAGTGAAACTCCAACATAATCTGTTGAGAAATATCAATAATGGCAATACCCATAGTCATGGGGGATGCCACCACCAAGGCAACAGTACCCCTACTGGCAACCAGACCCATATGGCTACTACATGTAGCATCCAATATCTCCACGTGACTCTGTTAGTCACGTTACACCACAACATCACTACCAAGCTCGTGAGTATTATAGAACTCCTTCTCCCAAGGGAGATAACCCACAAACATACCATCCTTCAAATCCATCCGTAACTCTCACACCAATAGCTCCATTACCACCCGCTACAACAATGCAAGGGGAACTCCCTACTCAACCGCAGCAATGCATTTCCACGAGGGCTATGAATCCTTAATCCGCTATTGGTTCTGACAACCATATGAAGAAAAGACCTTTCTTCAAAACCAAAAGTCCAACCAAGCCCTTACAACCACAAGCGATTGAACCTTTGAACGCCTCCCCATCAAATAAAGCTTCGAAGTTCCCTTTGAACCAAACACCAAGCTCAACGCATATGGTTATGTTAACACATGTCGTTACTGACTGGATTAAGGTTGGCCACCTTCCCAGGAAATTATTTGATCCTGGAAGCCCTCTAAACTATCTCCAAATCATTGGGAATGAGCCATGCAAAGCTCTTCTGGATTCAGGTTCTGGAGTCAACCTAATATCACAAGAAATTTACAAAGCCTGGAACCTGCCTCCATTAAAGAAGAGCAATATTCACCTAGAGTTGGCCAACCAGTCCATCACTATTCCCTTGGGACTGGTGGAGGACATCGTTACCACTGTGTGTGGGTGGTGGTACCCAGCTGATTTCCTAGTGACATAAGTGAATGATGGTAAAGGGGACTTCCCAATAATAATGGGGAGGGCATGGCTAAGTACTATAGATGCACACCTAGGAATCCACAATCTTTCCCTAGAAATATCTAAGGAGAACACTTTTGGAAAGATTGAGAAGAAGAAGGTTCCATGTATCGCATACAATGATAGAGGGTATAATTATGTGCAGAGATCATGGGTTGTGCAAAGTTTAGCATTGCCTGCATGCAACCGGTGTGCACAAGATATTTAACATACAAAAGTGCTTGTATGCAGTAGCTACATGACAAGAAGACACCCAGTGGCTGATAGCTGATCAAGAGAGGAATTCACTAATGTGCATGAAACTAACTAAGGGAATAACTTGTGCTTACATTGAAAGCATAGATGCACTTGAGCAAGTCCGTTACCAACTTCCAAGCCTTAACCTTGAAAACATCAACTGGGGGAAGTTGAAAATTCCTGAAAAATACAAACAAGAGCCCCTAGAATTGAAACCATTGCCCACTGGTCTGGAATATATAACCCTTGAAAATGGAAAACCAGTAATCATCAATGTAAGACTTGCTTCCAAACAGAAAGGAAGACTACTAAAAGTAATAAACAAGTGGTCAAAAGCCTTTGCCTGGTCATATCCCGAATTAACTAGAATAGATCCTAGGATATGCCAACATAGGATTTACACTGATCCCTCCATGAAACCTCGAAAACAACCATAAAGGCAATGGAACCCAAAATTGAAGCAAGTAGTAAACGAAGAAATAGAACAACTTCTTAAGGCTGGGTTCATATATCCCATTGCTGATAGCGAATGGGTTAGCCCTCTGGTGATCGTGCCTAAAAAGGGAGGCAAATGGAGGATGTGCATAGATTTTAGGCTATTGAACATGGCAACATTTAAGGATCACTTTCCGTTGCCATTCATTGACCAAGTCTTAGACACCATAGCAGGGCATCGCTATTATAGTTTTCTGGATGGCTATAGTGGATACAACCAATTACGAATAGCCCTAGAAGATCAAGCCAGGACAACGTTCACTAGCCATTGGGGAATGTTTGCACATAAAAAAATGTCTTTTGGCTTGTGCAATGTGCCTGCAACGTTTCAACGCCTAGTTCTAAGCATATTCCAATAGTAGATAGGAAACAAAGTGGAAGTCTTTATGGACGACTTCTCCACTTATCGAACAAGTTTTGACCAAGCCTTGGACCGATTAGAGCAAGTGCTAAAAAGATGTGTAGAAACCAACTTAAGGCTCAATTAGCAGAAAAGCCATTTAATGGTCCAAGAAGGTGTAGTACTTGGGCATAAGGTTTCGCATTTAGAAATAGAGGTAGACCTAGATAAAGTTAGGGTCATCCAAGGAATCACCTGTCAACCGAAAACTTTCAAAGACATTCAGTCATTCCTTAGATAAACCAGCTAGAGCTTCGTGCAAATGAAATTTTATTACTCATCATTGAGTACCCATCTTCTATGCCTTGATTCCTCATAGTGCCCTTGTCCTTGTTCTCGACTGTCTCATCGATGTCTTTCACTTCATTTTCCCTTATCCTCGTGATTGGTTTCTCTATGACTGCATCCAAACACTGAAGGAGAGGGTGAAGGTGACAATGAAGGTGAAGAAGAAGGAGAACCATTGCCATGATGATGTTTTCTACCTTTTCTTTGGTGGTCTCGGCCTCGGTCGTGATCACGATCAAAATGTCTGTCCTTTCGTGTGTTCGTGTTCCTTCATTGAACACTTCGTGTTCGTGGGTATCAGAACCAAGGTTGTCAATAGTAGAGTGGAGGTTTTGATATACTACCTCTTAACCAATGTCAGGAGGAGGAACATCATTTTGTGGGGAACCTGTTGAAGCAGGTTCACCATCCTCAATTTCGCTCAAAACATGCGGAGCGTCATGGGGCCATTTACCTTTCAAGGATGTATGGTATCTCTCTTGTCGCAAGTCCCTTTGACGTTGTGCTTCTTTGGGATGATAGTCCCTTGAGTCATGATTGCATCCAACGTATTCTACGTATAAAAGCAGCATGCATATTTGTGTGAGAGCACGAAGGAGCATGTTGGGAACTGATTGGTCTGGAGGCAACACTATGTTACCCTCCAAGTCTTTCCAATGCAGTTGTTCTCTTCGTGGAGAATAAAGGTGAAATCGGGTACATACTCATCAGGATGAGTATATATACCACACGAAACTGTTGAGGAACTGGCCGATCCTAGTTACGTGTATTATGCCGCCGACTGCCTCTTATGTTAGTCCTAGGCGGTGAAGTGCTCTAATGCAAAGAAGAAGATATCTTGTCTTGTTTGGTGTGCAATGTACCGTTGTGTTATCTTTCTTTGATTAAACCTAAGGATTTATTCTAACGTTCCAATGATATGAATGATTTCCTATGTTCTACGCAGCGCACAAACAACTAGGTCCCCGACAACAGTGCCAATGATGAGTGGCGAGGTACCCCTATACTCAACCATATGAATACGAGCATTTCACGCATGATCCGGTTGAACTCCAAGGACTAAGTGCTTACATTCCTTAATGTAACACTTAGGGTTAATCAATCGTTGTCTTCCCAAACTTACTTGTATTGTCATGGTTGTATGGTTAAGTAAGCTTCAGGTACATGATTTTTATAGCTTTTATATTTTTTATGTCTTCTGCTAATAAAGGAGAGGGAGAGAGAACTAAGTGGTTAACTTACATTAACTATTCATTAACTAGTTTCTAAATGTTCCTAACACTAGTATCCGTTCCCACTTGCCGTACACATCCTGAACCAGTGCAACACTGCTAGGATTACCAAACGCTAATCGTTACTGGGTTACCAAGCGCTACACGCATGCTTGAAGCGGTTGTACTGAGTATAATTAACTAAGAGAGTCGAAGGTTAAGAGAGAGATTAATTAACTAAGAAATCATTAAACATTCAACAATAATTAATTACTAATTAGCTTAATCTGTATGCTGTAATCTTTATCATAAAGTTCGTCTTTATTGCCATACACAAAATTGTGCTCAGGTACAAATTGCTCGAATAAAGATCCATTCACTCTATGGCTCCTATTGCGGGCACACAGAAATAATTCTAACTCTAGAATAACAAAATTGCAAGAATCTAGCTAAGGGTCTAAGTCTAACTACCTTGGAACCAAAGGTGCCGCCTCTTATTTATAGAAGATGAGGCAGGACGGGATATCGTGTGGTGGATGTGATATCACGTATGTGATATCGCATACACGATATCGTGGCTCATCAATCATATTGGCTATATGTCTTGGGTTGAAATTGAATCAAATTGTTTTAGGTTCCAACCCCTCCTCAAGGCACTCTTTTATTGATCAACATACTATTCTTATAACATACAAAAATAACAATGAGGTATTACTTTTGATTTGGAAGCTCCATGGGTTCAATTTGGTGGGGAATGTTTGAGTTATGAAGTTCTAATTTGATTATACATGTTCGTGGTAAATATTGTTAAAAAAAGTTGTGGATTTTGACGCCTCTATTATAATGTACAATTGCTAGTGATAGATAGCTTAAGTGGTTAGCTCATAGTCTTGCTAGGTAAGAGGGTGCTAGTTTGAAACACAATTAAGGAATTGTTATATTGTTTTATAATTACTTCAAAGTATCATGTCAACTATATCACTTGATGACATGTTTCAAGCAAAGATACAATTAAATACTCTTTTAAAAAAAACAATAAGGTGTTGACCTAGTAATAAGACTCTTGATTCAAAATTCCAAGTTCTAAACAAAACACACTTGAACCTCTCAAAAACAAACAAATAAAAACATTTAAATGTTAAAACTTCAAATTTTAATAGAAAGTAGAAATTGAAAGGGCACAGAAAAATCAAATGAAATTTGTATCATACTTACCCAAGACATTTGGTAAAAGGATATACTGCATTTTGTTTCAAGCAAAGATACAATTAAATACTCTTTTTCAAAAAACAATGACCTAGTAATAAGATTCTTAATTTCTAACTCCTGGTTCCAAACAAAGCACGCGTTAACCTCTCGAAAACAAACAAACAAAAACATTTAAATGTTAAAACTCTGAATTTCAATAAAAGTAGAAATTGAAAGCGCATAGAAAAATCAAATAAAATTTGTATCGTACTTTTCCCATACATGTGGTAAAATGATATACTGCATTTCCGATCCGGTATGTCAATGTGCGTTTCTAAATTCGATTGAAGTTCTGATTTCCTTCCAATCTTGACGGATAAACTACAAACAAGGGCAATAGTTTTTTCGCAGCAAAGGAGGTAGATTCCATCTGACTTTGTTGTGCTACATCAAAATCTCATTTCGTTGGTGTTTATATTATGCTTTTGCGCGATTTGATTCAGTCATTTTGTAACAGAATTTGCAAGAAGATGGCAGCAACTTTTAAAGCTTTCTTGAACAGTCACGTTGGGCCTAAAACCACATATTTTTGGGGCCCCGTCACCAATTGGGGTTTCATAGTTGCTGTGAGCATTCTCTCCTTATTTTATTTTTTTCCTCTTGAGTTTTTTTCCCCTTGTGGAATATAATTTTCTTAAGGATGTTTTGAAAACTCATCGGATATACATTTCTACTGTCAAAGGATTCAGCGAGTCTGTTGATGCAATAAAGTTTCAGTTTCATAATTCCAAGAATAAACAATTTGTATATTTTCAAATTTCAGTATGTTACTGCGGATTGCTGGATTCTTCGAATGGGGAAATCGAGCAATTGACCATGAGATTATGGCATGGTTTGTAGGGTTTGGCTGATATGTAGAAACCGCCTGACATGATATCAGGGAACATGATGACAGGTAAATGTTGTACTCGTTTTGGTGCTATAGTACGCCGCTAATTTAAAGTTTTTCTTTGTTTTTATAGTTTTAAGCATTATGAGATTAGATGCTTGATTAAGCCATTTAAGTTAAAATATTCTTTTTACGGAAATTTTCAGACTTTTTTCGAGGGTTTGACAAGCATTTGATAATATTTCAGTTGTTTCAATGAAGGTGTTAGTGCTTATTTCAATTGTTTGATGTTGTATAGTTAATTTTAAAAAATCAATAATGATTCAGTAGTCTTTCAATTTATTGCTAATATATGCTAGGAAGGATGACCTGACAGGGTAAGAGCTTTGAACAAGGATGTTGACGTGGCAGTCATTGGTAGGACATAAAAATGCTAACGAACTGCTGCAGAAAGCATGTCAAGCAATAACTGATATGCTGAATTGTAAATGAACAATAACCAGGATTGATATTTATTCACATATTTCCAAGCTGAGTTCATGATTAGCTTAACCACTTATGTGTTTTTTACTAAGTTATTCCCAACTCACACTGATTCTGACGTTTTCATTTATAAAATTTAGTGTTGAGCACTAGGTCTGGCACATGAGCTTGTAGATTAACTGTTGAAAATTTAAGTTATCTTTTTATAGAGACTTTGGGGTTGTATTTAAGAATTAAAACAAAGAAATGCAGGTAGATCACATACAAAATTTAGCTGTGCCATGAGAAAATGTTAGGCTTCAGTAGCCAATACTTTTCTATACAAAAACATGCCTTCATCACTAGACAAAATGGCCCAGGTTTGCCACGTCTAGCATCCAAATGTGTATAAGCAAAAAACACTTCTCCTAACAAGGCCAACTAATTTGAGCTGATGTTTGACAATGTTGCCAATGGTATCCATATCGACAACCTGGTCCTTATAGATAATATGTCCAACATCCAGTCTCACTGGTAAATGCAACTATTCAAACTCCACAATATTATTCATCGGAATACCATTGATTGATGCCACGAAGGACTAATTCAGACTCATATGTGCATCCACAAGTAGATAATTTTTAAAATCACAATTCAAATCCTTTACCACTAGTGCCACCACCTGCTATGCAAGGTGAGTTGCCATCATAATTGCAATAGAGGAAAGCTACAAGGGTAGTGAACAATCAAATATAGAATCCTAACAACAACACTAAGGGCCAAATGAAGAAATGTCCTTTCTTTAGGACAAGTCCTAAAAAGGCTAGTAGAATTAGAGCTTCATCAAGACCAAATTCCTCTATCACAAATTCTGTTGACAACTTTACTATGTTGACAACTTTGACATATTTGATGTTGTTACAGTCTCTTCAATTTACTATGTTGACAATTTTGATAAATTTTTGCTAGTGTTGTTATGTTTAAGACAAATAAATGATCAGCATCTATAAGCATTTTGGTTATGATCTACACATTGACACAGTAGAAATCATAATTGCTATATGTATCTTCATATGTTGATGCAAGAATCTTTACTATTCTTACATTTAAACTTTAGATACTAACAATTTTGCAAGATAGCTATTTTAGAAATGAACTTTGGTTGTATTTATATGTAACAGAAACAAGTTACAATTTTTGTGTTTTAATAAGATTCAATAACTCTTAGAGTTCATATTATTAAACTTACCTCCTGTTGGTAAAATAGAATTGTTAAATGCATGAAATGTTAATTTGTAAATGATAGATTCTGAAGTTGGCTTAGTCATGGTTATGTTGGCTTAGTCATGGTTATGCGGAAGTGAATGTGATTCAATAATGCATATATTAGGTTTAAAATACTTTTGTTATTAAGTTGCATATTAAGAAATTTCTATTTTTGAAAAGTATGCAACGGTGTTATCGCTTCATTTCTTGTTAGTTGTATTAGTTTCTCAAAACTTCCTCTCTAATGCAAGTGCAAATGACAATAACCATTATCATTTCCTTTCATGCCTCATTCTCAAGTAGGCTTACCCATGCTTGATAGGCCACGGCTGCATCTAATGTCTAGACTATTGAGCAACATGGAACCAATATAACTGAAAAATTTTAAAATTTAAAGAATTTGACTATTTTATCAATGGCTTAAGTAACCCTACTTGTTTTTACAGGGATGCTCCACTTGTTCACCATGTTATTGCTGAAGAACCAATTTATCTTAGATTTTCACACCTAATGTTTTTAGGTAGTATGTTAAGAGGGAACTAATTTGTTGAACATTCAGTCATCATTGAAAGTTGCTCATCTATTGATTTTTTGAAACTTATGAATTTTGGTAGAATTATTGAATTATATCATATCAACTCTTGTTTAAACTTTTCTGGTTATCATAGATACAGAGTAACATTAATTAGCTTGTCACATTGTACCTCAATGAAGTTAGCAACTAACATTATAACATGATTGTATTGATTACCAAACTACAATACAACTATTTCAATATATAAACGAGATTAGAACTTCATATTTCTCAATACTGCAATCAGTTTTGTATTTCACTATTTGTATGGTCAACATTTATATGTATATTCAGATACAGAACACACCCTTGTTCTTACGTTAAGCTCAATAAAAACCAGTCGAATATTTTGTGCATGTAGTGATAGTGCTTCGTATACGTGTCTCGGAATTTTACCAAAATTCTAAACTTTGACTAGTCTATCGTCACTTGCAGAAGCATTGATTATCCTACAAATAGCAATTAAAAAAAGACACCTAAATCATTAAGGAGAGAAAATATGTTATACTAAATTCAAATATAAGCAAATTTACGAGGGTGCCACTGAACTGAGTTCATGTCCATGAGATGAGCTTCGTACTTGTTGGAAAAAAAATTGTACGAAGGACAATAAATCTGCAGTTACATCCAGATAAATTCTTCAAATTACCTAAAACACATTAGCAATTATTAATATTTCAGTGTCTTTGTTTACTAAGTAAACCCTGAAATCGCACGGTCATAGTTTATGGCTTTTCTGGAACAACATCGCAGACGAGTTTCGATTGTGCTTTATATTTACAACAAATACTTTGATGCATTATAGAATGAGATTTTGTATTATGCCGGGATATTAGATTTGCTGTAGAGGTGGAATTTTTGTTAGTTTTTCTTATTTTGGGCTCCATTCAAGAACTGAATGTAGCTATTGTAATCACCTTCCAGAACTTGTCCCATCTGTTTGGGCCTTCCCATCCAAATCTCATGTTAATATAAAGACCAAATCCTATGCTGTGTACCAGCTGTCTGCTTCCATGGAGCACTCTGCCTATAACCATAAGGTTGTAGTTTCATACATATGGCATACATGGAGAAATAGGAACAATGTACGTTCAGGCTAGCTTAGGTAAACAACTAACTGTCAAAATTTCTATCAAAATCTTTGGCCGTAATAAAAGTTTCCATTTTCAATTTCCAAAATCTTTGCATGTTGTGTTCAGTTGTGAGAAATCCATTTTGTTTTTTATGTTCTAATGTCATTGCCAAATTTTCATTGTTTTGGTGTTTCGGATAGAATGATTGATATTGCATCTTTTCTATCTGATTTTTGTTAGCCTGGGTTTTTATCTTTCTTTAAAAATGAAAATAGCATGTATTGTAGTATCTGGTAAAATTTTAAAATAAATACTTCTAGATGGAGCTGAATCACTTACATTTTTGATATAGGTGAATGTAAAATAATTCAAATTGCATCTTAGACACGTACAAAGCAAAGCTCAACTTGTTCTAGTATTACTTCAGAATTCAGCAACGGGGATGCTTTTATCAGGGATGTAAATCTTCTGAGCCAGAATTCAAATAGCACTGCTCTTGTATTCACATATAGTGAACTAAGTCAGTGTACAAAAAATTTCCGACATGATCAAGTTATTGGAGAAGGAGGTTTTGGGATTGTCTACAAGGGTCATTTAGATGAGCATGTTAGAGAAAATTTAAAATCTATGCCAGTGGCTGTCAAAGTTCTCAATCCTAAGGGCCTTCAAGGACATAAAGAAAGGCTGGTAATTTTCATTGATAACATTTTGGGGGTTGGAATATTTAAATTTTCAGCATTCAAAGTATGTGATTTTGGAATTTGAAAATGAACTTAATTAAACTGCTGATTTGTGCCATCCAGGCTGAAGTTGTTTTTCTGGGACAACTAAGTCATCCACGCTTGGTGAAACTCATAGGCTATTGCAATGAAGGTGCACATACGCTCCTTGTTTATAAGTATATGCCTTGTGGAAGTTTAGAAACTCAACTTTTCCATTTTAAAGAAAGATATGGCTTCAATAAACTATATGGCTTTTTTCAATTTTAAAGCCATTTTGTACATAAGCATGCACTTTATTGAATGATCCTAAGGATATTTGATGATTTGCTACTGCGTTCCCATACCTTGGTCAGCTAGAATGAAGATTGTCCTTGGAGCAGCTAAAGGGCATGCTTTCCTACATGTGACTTCAAAACAACTAACATTTTGTTGGACATGGTAAGTATCATATATAGAACACCTTTGCTAGTGGTTAAAACTGATCTGAATCATTTTCACTGCTATGCTAGAGTTAGAAGTTGATTGCTATGTGGATTTTATTTTAATTTATTTGTTTTGAAAGATTGCTAGCTAAATTATTCTAATCTTGTATCTTGCAGGATTTCACTGCAAAGTTGTCTGATTTTGGGCTTGCAAAAGATGGACCAAAAGGTGACCAAAATCATGTTTTCAAACAAGTAATGGGTGCTTATGGATATGCAGCTCCTGAGTATGTTATGACTGCTAAGCAGATTTTCAACTGTTTGGAGCTTTCCCATGAAATATTTGTATGTTTGTTTGGGGTTGTAATTTTTTTTGGCTGCTAAATGAATACATTATGTAAACCAAAATCTTGTAATAGAATTTATTCATGCTGTTGGCCGAACATTTATCTGAAAATATAACTTTAGACTCTTTATATTGTGAAGAGTTTTTTGGATCTGCCTAGCCTTGGGAAAACCCAGAGATCTGCACCTGCTCAACAGGCCCCTCTTTCCTTCGTCCCTCATTCTCACTGAAAATGCAGAAAACCTATCCTAGCCAAAAACTCAAAAACAAAAAATAAAAAATAAAAAAAATTGTTCTACTTTATGTAGATTTGGAAGTACAATAGACCAAACTTAGAGAAAACGGAGAACTTGTTGAAAAGCCCACTGCCCTTGAACATCTAACAACCGACTAATCCGGGCCTTGCTGCAGACGCGTGGCCTACCAATCACTCCGAACTGCCCTCTGTGTAACCAACACATAGAAACATTAAGGCACTTCATATAGGAGTGCAACGTGACCAGGCATTTCTGGTGTACGACTGGCCTCTCACCCCCAGATTTCTCCGACAACTCACCGACGCTGGCTGCACTCTGGATTCTGTGGAAGGCCAGGAACGACTGTATCTTTAAAAAGAGGGCCCTCCCTCCCATGGCCGTGCTTGCTAGCCGAACCTCACGCTATGAATCCTTACGCCCACCTCAAGTCTCCTGTGACTGGCTTCCAACGGCTCACGGGTTCCAGGTGCTGGTTTTCGAACATGGGGCAGCACCAGCGAAAGAGGTGGGAGTCTAATGAGGAGGTTCATATGGTAGTGCCAACAATAAAAGATCATACCTGTGGCAACACGAGAGGACAACAATCCACTTCCCCTAACCAGTCGTCCATCCAGCCGCTGGTCTGGATTGCAAGCGTCCTTCACAACCACATGACGAGCATCAGACAGATTGTTCAGGAAAATCAACGTCACCTGAAGGCTAGACCAGGGCAGCCTTAATTTCATTTGTAATTCTTGATGGGCGGTTGTCCACCAGATAATGGCCCTTTCAGAGTAGGCCGACCACCGTGGGATTGCCGCGGCAGGGCAGGCCTGGGGATTTGTTTTTGGGGCGCTACCTTTGGGCGGCATGGGGCCAGCAGCTCTGGCCTGAGCTGTACAGATGTATAGCTGCATTTTTTCTGGAATTAATACACTCGACCTTTTCTGAAAAAAAAACAACCGACTAATCCACAGAAAGAATTTTTTGTGGATCTGCTAAAAACTAAACAAAATACCCAAACCCAAATAAACCTACCTCAAATCCTGCACAACTTTGAATATCGCTCTCATGGCTGCAGCCTTTTCAAAATGTGGCATAAAGATCTTCATAAAGTTAGCAACCCTAATTAAACCAACCAAACTTAATAACACTATTTAAATTAACCAAACTTAAGAGAATGAAAAGCGTGCATGCTATCGTTTTAACATCATGGACATGGCATAAGAGGGTTGGATGTACACATAACCCATATGGATGGGCATATTCTTTTTTGCTAATATATACAGGGCAATAGAGTTTATGATTGGATGGGTAAGGTTTACCCATATAAAGGGTAGCTTACGTATTCGACAATAAAGTTTATGATGGTTTCCAAAGCTTAGTTTCTGACAAAAGTTGGCTGAATAGTGTCTAAGAATAAATAGGCAGGGGCTTGCAACTTGGAATTTACAGCAGTAGAACATTGTTGTTAAACTTATTGGAAATTTTGGTTTAAGTTTTTAGAAAATAATCAATAACCCATTATTGTCCCGCCTAACTTCTTTTTAGACATTTTGTATTGGGCTGGTTTTTTTTCTAAATTATAAAAACACAGCTGTTTATGGATTTAAAGGGATTTGTGCTTCGTGGATTTTCTATTGCAAATAACAGAAGCATGAAATCGTCCGTAAGAATCACCATTCAAGGAGTTTCGAGAATGGCCAGAATGTCCATTTCATAGTATTTTTGCTAGCTCATTAGGCACTATATTTGAAATAAGAATAAATGATGAGATCAAAACAAACATCAGGTCTGTCAAGTAGGTTTGAGATAGAACCTAATTTTTATTAATATTTTATTAGTCTTGGACATTCCATCGAATTTACAAAGACATCAAAAAAAATCTACTTACCCTCTAGATTTTAGGAAGCTTATAATTTAAGTTAAAAAAATTATGAGAAGCTTAATCTAAAACTATGTTATTAAGAATTCAGTTCTAGTTCGTCTCTTGCCTTGCTTGTTGTGTACTACAGAAAGGGTGGGTGTTTTCGTCGGTCCTTCCAAATCAAATATCACTTTAGCTAATTTTGCTTCATGTTACTTTCCAATAACTTGCTGCTCATATTTTGCATTTACTAAATCCCATAATAGTTTTAAGTGATAACTGCATCTTTAAGGTGATAACTGCATCTTTAAGGTTAGATATAGGTTAGTATTAAAGTTTAGTTCCTTCTAACCTTGTTATGTGATCTTCTTTGCATATGCCTGGAACATCTAAGACTCTATTCCTATGATTTATCACTTTGAGTTGTTATCTAATTTATGTATTGTACAAATTATCTCTTCTACTTTATCTAATGTCTAGATTGTACAAATTATCTCTTCTACTTTATCTAATGTCTCGATTGTACAAATTATCTCTTCTACTAACATTTAACATCCATTCAAGCATTCCTATGTTTGCCACATTGATTTGTTATTGTTCATGCCTCTTTTGTAATGAGATTTTGCATGGTTTTACAAGTTGCCAAATTGACACTAATCCTTCTTACTAAGGCCTTTGTAAAGGTATTTATAATGGTATTGAGCATCTACTTTATAATGTTTTTGGAATAATAATTACACTAAAAGGGACCACCACTTGGAGTGATGTTAAGGTAATTGTTTCTCAAGTCATAAGACTTGGGTTTGAGCCTGGATGCAACCACTCGAAAGAGTTTAAGCTTTTACTCATCTATCATGTCTCCCAAAAGTTGATGTTGGTGATTCTAGTGGACATACTAAAATGGAAGTAATAACTTAGTTTCATATTAATGCTTTTAACAAAGACAACAATGATGCAATGCTAAGTGCTTAATTGAATGCATCAATTTTAGAATACTTTTGTACAAAATTTTTTAAACCATAACTCAATGCTATCTGCTAAAATTAAACCTATGACTTGGGTTTCAATGCCTTGACTCGTATGACTAAGGTAACACGTCACTAATTATTTTTTAAAAAATAGGGCATTCACATTTTTAATTGAAATCTTTTTCTTAATGGTAGTTTTATTTTAAGTTTAATTAGCATTAAATTATATTTGGAAGACTTGAATTTTTTAAGTGATTCATAGAACATTGGTAAAATAAAAGTTCTTACACACATGTTTCATGTTTTATCTCTTCGGTGGATTCGAATAAACAATAAACCATGAACCAATATTAAACACCCAACATTTGGTATTACTTACATAATCTTAATATTGCTTCAATTTCAACTGCTTTAATTTATAAGCAACTCCTTAAATTTTAAAAGCTCTAAATCACTGGGGTAACACTAATTTATAAAGTTTTCTTTTTAAGTTTTATGAAAGTTTCATATTGGCTAAATGTCTTGTTTATATATAGTCATATATCTTCCCTACCCATTTGATGAGCAACATGTACCCCCTACATGAAACCATACAAATCATTAGCATTCACGTATAATTTGGTCAAATTCTATGGATGGAACTAGTGTGGTATCTAGATTGTTAAGCATTGATCACGAGTCATTGTCTTCTCACTTGGACTAGTGGTAGCTTTATAATGTATGGTTTAGTCCAAAGTGAGGCATATGATTATGATGTTCTTGAGGCCTTAAACTAACCTTAACAATAACATAGAAATTAATTATTTAATCTAATTAATAACAAGAAGATAAATTTTAAGTTAGCCTAAGGATGATGAATGTTCGTCTCCAACTTGCTGTACATGTCCTGAACTCACCTATCCATTACTGGGATTACCAAGTGTTATGCTACTGGGTGAACCAAGCAATAACACTGTTGGGATTGCCAAGTGAATACGTGTTTATGCTCAAATCTGGTCACACTGATTTCATCGATTAATTAACATATACGAAAATGTAAATGTTAACTAAGTACATAGAAAATAAATTGTGTTGAAAGTAAATCTATTCTAAGTTAAAGTGTTGCGATGAATCAGAATCAATCTTGATCTTATTATCATTGATGGAATGTGTCTAGGCACAATGCCACTCAAATAAGATGTTGTACAATTGACTCAAATCCATGTTGTAGGCACTCATTGATTGTTTGCTAGGATTATGGGAGAAAACTACAAGAGTCTCGCTACACTACTAACCAAATGATGCCAAATACACAACAGGTGCTTCCATATTTATAGGCGAAGACAGACACTGCATTGATGCATCTACCCATGTATCAAGTGATTCATCATACCCCCACAACTAGCTAAAAACTCATCCTCGGTTTAAATATAAATGGACAAAGTTTCATTACAAACATTGTGGGGTGACCAAGACTAAATTGTCTACATTTACAAAATTGGAGTGTCATGTTGCAAAATTTTATTTGAGTGGATGTAGTACAAAATGATGAAAAGATTGGACAAACATCAAAGTTTGCAAAATTTCAAAGGTCTTCAAAAATCCACTAAAGATGAATCTTCTTGTTGTTACTAGTGGTAATAGACTTCCCAACCTTGATTGTTATGTTGATGCTTCTCTTCTATGTAGAACATTTTTGAGGGATGGACTAAAATTTCTTCTCCTTGTCCCATGGATCTAACAAATATGTGATATTTGAGCTCTATGTACAACATTTTTGAGGGATGAACTAAAATTTCTTTTCATCGTCTCATGGATCTAACAAATATGTGATGTTTGAGTTTTAATCTCTTTATGTGCTACTATTTGTCCATGGGAATAGCCTCCATTGTTCTCCTCTTAGCCTCATGTCCTTTTCTTTTACAAGACCTCTAACCTTAGGGATTCCATTTGGCATTATCTAAAATCACCAAAGAATCAATGTTAGTTTTGATAGTTTCCCATTAATGATTAACCCTTTCTGAATCCTTAGTTAGCTTAAAACTCCAAAACATTTTAGCATATAAGCCCAAGATGATTTCATAATAACATTTCCCAAGGCTCTAAGGTAACTAAAATCATCAAGTTATTCAAGTTATTTTGATTATTTTTGCTATTAGTTACCATAATGTTCAAAATGGGGTGTTAGAAAAATTTCAAAAGTACGTTCTTAACCCTTCCATGATAAATGATCTTAACTTTGGAAGTGCACAAGTTTTTGAACAATTAAAACCTAAATTTTGGTTCACAAAATGGCCAAGAAATTTTGAATTTAGAGAAAATTTCAATATAAAAGTGATGAGCGGTGAGGTACCCCTACGCTCAACCATACAAATATGAGCATTACGTGCAATCTGGTTGAACTCTACGGACTAAGTGCTTATGCACCTTCACAAAGCAAGGATGAGTTAGGCGATCGTTGTCTTCCAAAGCTTACTCATATGGCATGATTGTATGGTCAAAGTAAACTTGAGGTATATGATTTGTATGCTTTTTATGTTTTACGTCCTGGTGCTAAAGAGGAAAGAAGTGAATTAATTGAATAACTAATTTAAATTAACTAATCAGCTAGGTCCTAACTAGTCCTAACACCAGCATCTGCTCCCACTTTCTGTACACATCCTGAACTAGTGTAACACTCTTGGGATTACCAAACGCTACCTGTTACTGGGTTACCAAGTGTTCCACGCATGCTCGAAGTGGTCGTACTGAGTGTGCTTACTTGTGAAAATTAACGAATCAATAAAAGCAACATTAATTAACTAATAAAAGCATTAAAGAACTATAAATAGCATTAAGGATGAGAGATAAGCTATTTTGAATGTTGCAAGGTTTATCACAAAGTTCATCTTTATTTCTGAACACAAGGTGTGCTTAGGTTCACAATGCTCAAATAAAGATCCGTTCACTTTATGACTCCTACTAGGGTTACTTAGAAATAATTCTAACTTTGAGAGGGAGAAACTACAAGAGTTTGGGTAAAGGACTAAGAACTAACTGCCAAACGAAGTGCACCTACCTCTTATTTATAGGCAAAGAGACAAGTCCTAATATCAGATGTCTGATATCACTTGGTAGGATATGATATCGCAGACCTGATATTGTGACTCATCATATCCCCACAATTGAATGAAAACTCATCCTTGAGTTCCTTACAAAATATTGGAAAGGTATGGGATTATTGACTGAATGAAAATTAACAATGACATGGGATGACAGACTTAGAGTGCTCAGGGAACGGATCGACAAATATATTATAGCATTGGTGTTCATGCCCATTGTGGTGAACATTGTATATAGATGACATCCAGATCCTCATTTGATAGCTTGAAGAAAGAAAGAGAGAGAGAGAGAGAGAGAGAGAATGAGATGCATTGTTGCCGATGTCGAAATTGTGCACACCATTGTTCATCCATAGCCACATGTTCAAACTTGTTCCTTGCATAAATGCTCCAGCTCTAGTCCATCTTGAGTGCTCCCTCTTATCCTAGTCTATTGTTCGTGTAATTTCCATCTGCACACACAACACACTCACGGATTAGCAAGGGTAGATAACACCTAATGCAGCTGATACCTTGCCTTGACATAAAGCACATTGGCTAGGTTGTGGGTATGGCAGATACTGGGTTAGAGGTTTATGAATAATAACTACCAAAGGTGTAGGGGTAAGATAATTATGGAATGTAAAAATTTGTGACAGGGCCCCCACAACTAAGAGAAAACCTCCAGTAGCAATAGGGTGGAAAACTTTAAAGAATAGGAAGGATAAGAGAAATAACAATGGTGAAGCCAATAAAACAAAAGCAAAAATGGATGTCATTGATGGAGCGAATGAGAAATAGTTGATTGTGAGAAATGTTGAAGGGAAAGAGCTTAACAATTGCACCAAAAAGGAATGCTAATGTGAAACACCACAAAATTTCAAGCTTAGTACTCCTCCAACAAGAATCGAGCTAAGTCATGATGTTCTCCAACACGATTAAAGCTTGAGGGCCCACAGACAACCACGGTGACATCTGGTATTAAGCATAGCAACTTCGGAGCTCAAAATACTTAGTTTACACTAAGTATGCATTCTCAGCGTATACGCCCAATATTCATAGCGTATACGCCCAACGTAGATGTCTAGCGTACACGCCTCACATGTACGCTTAGCAGGTATGACTGATGTATACGCCTTGCATGTAATCCCCGAAGACGGCATGGAAACAACACTGCAGAGCAAAATTTAGTACAAGGCATCAACTCACATGAACAGAGCAATCATCAAGTGTTGACATCAAGCATTCTGAAGTTTATACACTGAGTATGTACATCCTGCACGTCCAGTGTATACGCCTAGTAGACACAGCGTATACGCCCAGCACATACATCGTGCACGCCTAGCGTATAGGTCATGCACGCCCAACGTATACGTCCAGAGTCTACACCCACCAGATACAATGTATACGCCCAGTAGATACAGCATGTTGTACACTTGTCAAATCTTATTCTTTCTCACTCGGTCAATGCGCCACATGTCACCCAACCTAAGTCTAACGACTAAACCTGTATAAAAACCCCAATTTTCCATTCGATCAGGGTGGGAAATTTGGAGCAAACTAGAGATAGAGAGAAAAATAGAGATGCTAAGAACCAGAGCAGGGAATCCTATACGCTGGACCTCAACCCTATATGCTGAGCATCCGACCTCTATGTTGTGCCTGCAGTTTGAACCCGCACACAGTCATCCCTGCATCCACCTGGGCTATTCATCTGCCTTGTGTCAAAGCCACAACTACGTTAGACCGGTGCATTGTAACTCTCATTTTGCAATAATATTGCTACACTTTCTTTCTAAAATCTGTTACAATTTTTCATTAATTGTTGCATTTTTACTATTTATGATATTGCATGTTTACGCTCCGTTTACACCAGTTACGCTGTTTATGCTTTGTTTTACCTCAGTTACGCCGTTTACGTATAACCCAACGTATAGCACATCAGTGTATGTTCGGGGAAATCCTTGCCTGATCCGTGTGAGGACCACCTAAGGTACTCTGCCTTCGTTCATTCTAGCTTTCCCTCAAGCGAAGGTAGGGTCTTCTGTGCGTGTCCAGAGATCTCGAAGTTTCTATTTCCTTCCAGCTGAAGATCGATGATTTCAGAAGGTACAGAAATTGGTGCTAGAAGGAGGGCCAAACTGCTTAAAACTTACTGTGCTTCAAAACTTCTAGCGTCTACGCTGTTTAGTATACGCCGACCTTGTCTGCAAACTTCTCAGCATCTACGCTGTTGAGCATCTACGCTGTTTAGTATAGGCTACACGCTCTACATCGTAGACTCGTCTACACTGCTGTTAAGTATACGCTACACGCTCTACGCTGTAGACTCGTCTATGCTGCTATTTAGTATACGCTGCACACTCTACGCCATAAACTTGTCTATGCTGTTGTTCAGTATACACTGCATGCTCTATGTCGTAGACTCGTCTACGCTGCTGTTCAGTATACTCTGCAAACTCTACACTGTAGACTCTTCTACTCTATTGTTCAGTATATGTTGCACACTCTACGCTGTAGACTCCATCTATGCTGTTTAACATATACGTTGCCACTATACGCTGTCATTATACACTGGTCATTCAAGCCTATACACTGAGACCTAGTATATATGCTGTACGCCACCAACGTAGGTTTACACCACATTAGGTATACTAGTTTCATATCCCTTCATTGTGTCATATTCTTAACTGTTCATCATGAACATTGCAAACTCCAACGCTACAACCACACCAGTCACAGACCTTGTAGGCACCATGGCCGTTCAACAGCCTGTAGTACAGCCCACAGTGGGGCCCCGCTGGTCTCTTAGATTGCAAGGGAGGAACCCCTCATCTAATATTATAACTCAAGACCAGTACAATTTCATATGCATGAAAATACAAGCCGGCCTAGCTGTGGACCGAGCTGAAATGGAAGCTAAGAAGCAATACGAAATTTTCTATAGGGGAGGACAAGAGTTCATTCCTTCCCTGTACAATATCATCCCTATTCCAGAGCCTTACTCTGAGCTCATCTCACAACTCCTCCTGCAAAGGAGCCAGTCTCTAGACCAGCCTGTAGTAAATCCTCAACCGGAAGAGGAGGATGACTTCGCAGCCCAATCTGAGCATGAAGATTCATAACATACTCTTAGTCCACAAACCTATGTCAACCCGTTGTTTCATCCAGCCACAGGGAAAATTACATCCCTTCAACCATTTAGATTCACCCAAGCACAAATACCTCAACAAGAATCATCCGCACTTGTTCATATTCCTCCTGCAACTGACCCGAAACTCAATACACTTCCTCTTGCTATTCTCCTTGTAGAGATGCATCAAAATGCTTTTACAAGCTATGTTCCTTCTCAGTTGGGCACACTAAAAAACCTATCTCTGCTCTACTTGTGGAAAAACAACGTGATAGGTAGCATTCCCCCATCTTTAGGGAACTACAACAATCTTAATAAACTTATATTTGATGAAAATCAGCTAACGAGAGTCATTCCTCTGTAGCTTGGAAGGTTGCTGCTAAATGTTTTCAATGTAATGTCCAATTGCCTTGTAAATGATGGCTATGCCAAAATCTATATTTAATTTTCTCTTTTAAATTCCTCCAGCTTAAATGTTTTGGATGTTGCTAGAAGGGTTCCCACTCAACCTATCAACACTACTTTTGAATGGGACCTTTATATCTGGTCCAATTCCTTGGAAGGCCTTGGCAAGCCTAGAAAACTTGATAAGTCTTGATTTGTCTGAGAACAAGCTCTCAGGTCATATTTCTAGGTCGATGGGAGAAATCAAGAAAATTTAGAGAATTTTTCTAGGGAACAACAAATTACAAGGCAACATACCCTCCAAAATTAGGAGGCTTACCTCTACTCTGTATGAGCTTTCAATACAAAATAACTACTTGTTGGGGGGAATTCTTGATGCAATTGGTAACCTAAAAAACCCAAGACATTTAGTCATGGTTCATAATAACCTTGCCAAGTACCATTCCTTCTAGGTTAGGATAATTGAATAATTTAGAGCTTGTGGACCTTTCTTCAAATAAGTTCGATGGCTCCATCCCACTGAAAGTGGAAAATCTCTACAACATTTAAATCTACTTCAATTTGTCACACAATTCCTTGCATTAAAGATTGCTAGTAGAAATTGGTAAGATGATTCACACTAAAGCCATAAATGTTTCAACAAATAAAATTAGTGACACTATTCCATTTGATCTTGGAGGTTGCAACAACCTGCAACATCTGAATTTATCGTTTAATGAGTTTGAAGGATTAATTCCAAGGTCTTTGAGCCAGTAGCAAAACCTTATGCCATGAACATGTTGATGTCCACACTCCCATGCTCTCATGGGGTCATGTTTATCAATGTCTCTATTTCTCTCTATAATAACCACAGTAAAAATCATGCGAGTAGTGGGCATTTGAACTACTGGGTGGTGGCCATTCATGGTGGAAGTTACAATCATTAGTGGTGAATGTTACAAGTAGAACATGGTGGCAATTACTTCATGGTTGTTATGTGCATTCGTGGTGGAGGATGTGGGCATTAATGGTAGGCATTAAGAGCTTGCATCATATTTCTATAAAATGGCAGCAATGGCAGTCTTCAAAAGGGGGGTTTCCCTACCCATACAGGAGGCACCCTAGGCAATAGTCTCCTAAAACCAGTGTTGGTGTGACCAAAATTTGTGCATCAACGCCTTTTTGGCACTAGAAAGAGGGCCATCTCTCTTACCTTTATTATCCCATTTTCTAAAATATTTATTTTTTTGTCCTTTTCCAATCCCTATTTTGTTTCCCAAAAATTTCATTTTTCTAATTTCAAACATATTTTATTTAAAATTTCTATTTTTAGCCATTATTTTGAAAAACCTTTTTACAGAATTTTCAAGCCCTTTATTTCCTGTTCTCAAAACTTTATTTCCTTAAAAAATTTTTGTCTGATCACCCATTTTTCTTTAATCCCTTTTTTAAAAAAACAAAAAGCCCTTCTTTCTGAGTCCCATTTTTGAATTTTTGTTTTGGCGGTCCTTACCTTGGTCCTAGAATAGGTAACGTGGTTTTATTTAGTTATGCAATTTTAAATCTATTTTTTTCTAAAATTTTGCATTTTACTATTTCCTTTTTAATTTTATAAGTATTGCAATTTTATACATTTATTTTTCTTTTCAAAAAAATATAGGATATTTTAGGATTTTTTTTAACAAAAAAATTATTATTTTAGTATTTTCTTTTCTTTTTATGCAATTTTATAGTTTCATTCTAACAATTATATTTTATAGTTTTGTTTTATGAGTGAACTTTGCTTTGCTTCTAACCAACCATGTCTTCACATCAAGGAATTTTCCATGTTTTATTCCTAAGAGAACTCAAACTAGGATGGTAGCTAATCAACCCCCAACTCCCTTCATTAGCAACCCCTTCAACTTCACTAATTATCAAAATATCCCAAAATCACTTCAAAATATAAATTTATTTTTCAATCCCACAAACATTACTAGCAATGCCCTCCAACATAGACAATGGTTTGAACGCTTACTTGAGATCCACAACATTGTCCAAAATGATGTGGCATGTAGAGTATTTGTGACAACTTTCAGGAGTAAGGCCACTGAATGGTTCTTAATGCTCCCCAATGCTTCCAATGGCTCATGTCAGGAGTTCAAAAATAAGTTTTTGATCCAATTTGACAAATTCACTAGCCCTGCCATAGCATCAAGTAACTTCACAAGCTTAAGAAACCTACCTGGGGAGAACGTCTGGGATTACAACCTAAGATTCCTTCACTAGCTAGCCTATGTGCCAAGTGAGATGTGTCCACAACCCAATGGCATCCTCAACTTTTACCTTTCTACCATTGATCCATTCTTTGCCTATGCCATCAAATTTGATTCAAACATAATGAAAATACAGGGAGTAATGGCTAAAGCCATGGAGCTAGAAAAAATTACCCTTATGAACAACATTCAAACCCAGTTTGGGATGATAAGCATTAGTAATCCCATGCAATCTAATCCTCTACCTCTACCAACTTTCTCAATGGCCAATACTATGTTCCAAACTCCCATTCCCCTTCAAATGACTCAACCTACAAACAACTACTTTCAAGATCCCACATCTTCTTCATTCCTATCACCTAACACTTGTTTGAATGATGATCAATCAAAGACCTTAATCCAATCAATCATAAACCCACATGGGATATCCAACCCTACTAAACCCTCAACTCAAACTCAAGATCAAATGATCCATATATTAACTTCACTTCAAAAACTTTCCAACGAAGTAGTTGAACTAGAGCGGAATAACAAGAAGGATCTTATACAACCAAAAAAGCCAAGTTCATCAGCCGATGATAATTATTGCCACCTCCATAACACGATGCAACATTCTAAGAGGACTTATCCCCAATTCTTGGCATTATATGGCGATCACATCCAAGGTCAAAAAAATGGGAAACCTCCTATTATGGTCCNAATCCAAGGTCAAAAAAATGGGAAACCTCCTATTATGGTCCTTAATGTACCTTATGAAACAAAAAATGAAGAGGTTTTCTCATTGGAGCAAGTTATGGTAAGTGATGAGTTGTGATATCACGTACGTGATATCACATCCATGATATCGCATCCACCCATGCAATATCATGTACGCGATATCGCAGCCCACCGCAATGTCTATAAATAAGAGGCAACTTTCCCTATTTTTGATATCTAGACTTAGACCCTTAGCCAAACTATAGCAGTTTTACCATTTCAGAGTTAGAAAAATTTCCATGTGTCTGCAATAGGAGTCTTAAAGTGAACAGATCTTTATTCGAGAAAATTGTACCTAAGCACACATTTGTGTACGGAAATAAAGATGAACTTTCTGATAAACCTTGCAACATGTTAACTAAGCTAAATAGGATTTAATTATTGTTAAATATTTAAATGCTTTCCTAGATAAGTAATCTCTCTCAACCCTTGACTCTCCTAGTTAAGTGCACTCAGTACGACTACTTTGAGCACGTGTGTAATGCTTGGTAACCTAGTAACAAGTAGCATTTGGTAATCCCAATAGCGTTGCATTCATTTAGGGTGTGTGCAACAAGTGGGAATGGATTCTGGTGCTAGAATAATTAGAACTTAGTTACTGAATAGTTAATGAAAGATAGTCATTTAGTTCTCTTCACCTTCCCCGCTTAGCATAGGACATTAAAAAGATAAAAAATATAAAAATCATATACCTCAAGCCTACTTAACCATATGACCGTGACAATACAAGTAAGTTTGGGAAGACATCGATTGATTAACCTTAAGTGTTCCATTAAGGCGCGTAAGCATTTAGTCCTTAGAGTTTGATCAGATCAGGCATGAGATGCTCGTATTTGTATGGTTGAGTGTAGGGGTACCTCGCCGCTCATCATTGGTGTTGTTGCCAAGGACTTAGTGTTTGTGTGCTACGTAGAACATAGGAAATCATTCACATCGTTGGGACACTAGAACAAACCCTTAGGATTGATCAAAAATAAAAATTAGACAATGGTAAATAGCACACTAAACAAGACAAAAATGTCTTCTTCTTTGCACAAAAGCATTTCACCGCTTAGGACCAACACTAGAGACAGTCAGCGACACAACATACATAACCAAGATCTACCAGTTCCTCAACAATTCCATGTGGTATATATTCATCATGATGAATATGTACCCAACTTTACCTTTATTCTCCATCAAGATGAACAACTGCGTTGGAGAGACTTGGAGGGTAACATAGTATTGCCCCCAGACCGAGTAGTCCCCAACATGCTCCTTCATGCTCTCGCACGAATAGGCATGTCACAATTATATGTAGAGTACGTTACATGTGATTATGACACAAGGAACTACCATTCCACAGAAGCACAACATGAAAGGGACTTGTGACAGGAGAGATACTATACATCGTTGAAGGGCAAAGGACCACATAATGCTCCACCCGTCTTAAGGGAAATTAAGAGTGGTGAACCTATTTCAATAGGTTCTTCACAAAATGATGTTCCTCCTCCTAATGATGGTGAGGAGGTGGTATATTAAAACCTTCACTCTATGATTCACAACCCTAGTTCTGAATCCCATGAACACCAAGTGTTCAATGAGGGAACACAAACACATGATAAGGATGGGCAGTATGATTGTAATCACGATCAAGGCCAAGACCACTTAAGAGAAGGTACGAAACATTATGATGGCAATGGTTCTCCTTCCTCTTTACCTTCATCGTCACATTCACCCTCTTCTTCTGTATCAGGATGCAATCATAGGGAACCTAACTGTGAGGATAAGGGTAAACAAAGCGAAAAACCTTGACGAGAGAGTTGAGAATGAAGATAAGGGAATTCTAGAGAATCACAACATAGAAGAAAGGAAAGCAGGGAACTACGTAGACATCACAAACACTATAAACAAAATGACCACAAAGAACACCTACTTGCAACCTGAAGCATGTTAAACATCACGGAGGCTGTAAGAATACCCACAAGGAACCAAAAAGATAACAAGATCAAGAGACTAGACATGAATAACATCCCACGATTTGAGGGGGGATACAATGCTGATCCTCAGAACCACTTACAAGCATTTCATGATGCATGTGCCTTGCAGAACATTGAGAACTAGTGGCAAATATTAAAGTTATTCCCAAGGACACTAATGACAGAAGCGAAAAGATGGTACCGGTCCTTAGAATTGAAATCCATTAGATGGTGGAGTATGATGCTAGAACTATTTAATGATAAATATCAAATGTACTCTTGAGTGTCCAACCTGGGAAAGCAAATCCAAGGATGGAAGTAGAGAAATCACTAACCCTTGGATGCTACCATGAACTATTATTATGCACTGTTACATTATTGCCCGGGCCATGGTTACGCACAACAAGATCAAATATGCCATCTCATAGATGGGCCTAGGCATGAAACTAGGAGAACCCTTGGAACATATGCCCAAGGGAGATTATTAGAGCTTAGGTCCCATCAGGTTCATAGATCGTTAGAGCAAGTAGCCAAGGAAGAGGGGGAGCTACATAAGAGAGAAAGTGCGGAAGAGTACAACCACAATCCTTCCCTCTGAAAAAGGGGAGTGAGTTTTTGTGAGGAGGAGGAAGAGTCACCACTTGAATAGATGGTGAATAGTAAAACCTTATCGCTCCAAAAATTAACAATAGAGGTGTCAGTGAAGGTAGACCAAATGTGGGACTCCTTAGATAGTAGATTTGAAACTGTTCTCAAAATCGTAGAGGAGTCTAAGGAGCGAGGTAGTAACTATGATAAAAAAAGAGGGATTTGGACCATGCACGTAACAAAGGTAAGGGTAAAATGGCCATCACCAAAGAGGTTGTGGATTCTGATATGGCCAATGATGGTGGATGTGAGATATGCCAATACGACCATCCTAAGGGATGTTGCCCAGTAATCTCACATCTACAAGAGTCTAGGGTGTATGCACTCAACCCAAGACTTAACAAACGACAAACACCCCGATGGTTACCTTATCCCCAAGATCATCCAAGGCAGTTCCACCAACCTTTAAAGTATTACCCAAGTGGAACTCCACCACAACCTATTGAGCAACACTAGCAGTGGCAATACCCACAGTCATGGGGGATGCCACCACCAAGGCAATAATACCCTTACTGGTAATCGAATCCATATGGCGATTACATGTAGCAGCCAATCTCTCCACGTGACTCTACCTATCACGTGACCCCACAACGTCACTACCAAGCTCAAGAGTATTATAGGACTCCTTCTCTTGGGAGAGACAACCCACAAACATACCATCCTCCAAACCCATCCACAACTCTCACGCTGATAGCTCCATTACCACCCGCTCCAGCAATGCAAGGGAAACTCCCCACTCAACCATAGCAACATAATGCTCCAAGAGATGTGAACCTTCAACTTGCTGCTAGTTTTGACAACCGTACAAAGAGAAGATCTTTCTTCAAAACCAATAGTCCAACCAAGCTCTCACAACCACAAGCGGTTGAGCCTTTGAACGCTTCTCCATCAAATAAGGCTTCGGACCTCCCTTCAAACCAAAAATAGAGCTCAATGCACACGGTTGTGTTAACGCATGTTGTCATTGACTGGATTAAGGTGGGCCACCTTCCCAGGAAATTCTTTGATCTGGGAAGTCCTCTAATCTATCTCCAAGTCACTGGCAATGAACCTCGTAAAGCTCTTCTGGACTAAAGTTCCGAAGTTAACTTAATATCACAAGAGATGTATAAAGCCTAGAACTTGCCTCCACTAAAGAAGAGTAATATTCTCTTAGACCTAGTTGACCAGTCCATCATTATTCCCTTGAGATTGGTGGAGGACATCGTTACCATTATGTGTGGGTAGTCATACCCAGCTAATTTCCTAGTGATACAAGTAACCAATGACAAAGAGAACTTCCCAATAATAATGGGGAGGGCATGGCTAAGTACCATAAATGCATGCCTTGGAATCTATGATCTTTCCCTAGAAATATCTAAGGAAAACACTTTTGGAAAGATTAAGAAGAAGAAAGTTCCATGTGTAATGACCTAAATCGTTGGTGTAAGGTTGGAAGGGAAATAGACACCGAGAGATCATCTGGCAGCCACAGCTGACCCTGCCTTCACCCGAGGACAAACAAGAAAAGTAAACAAAGGTAGAGTGTCTTGGAGGGTTTGCACGCAAATCAACCAAGGACTTCCCTGAGCATAAGCTACAACTAGCATTGGGGTTATTGTAAACGATGTCTTAGAACATGTAAATGCATGTAAAATGTAAACATGAGCCGTAAGACGTAAGAATGTGAGGTGTAAAAAAATGTAAACTATAAACTAAATGTAAACTGAATGTAAGCAAAAATATAAGCAGAACGTAAAACAGAAAATGGAAATAATGTTTGGTTGGCAAAACATAAATGATGTATTGCGTAGAAAGGATGTGCATCGGTCAAAGCATAGCTGTGTGTAGATGGCAGGTCGAATGCCTAGCCCCAAGGTGATGTAACGTGATGATGAGATGATGTGATGTGGTGAATGTGAGAAATTCTTGGATGCCAATAGTCAGGTGTGTCTAGCANTCATGAAAGAACATTTAATTTAGAGCGTGGAGGACTGACATGCCCACAAATGGGATTTACAATGAAATGTACAACAAGAGAAATTTGACTACCCAGCGTGACCTGCAATGTGACCTCAAGCATACAATTGGCTTGCTTTGAACTTCTTTGGTTACTTTTGGGATCTCTGTGTGCCCCTGCGTCACGTAACCAATTGTATCCACCTTAGCAAAGTAAAATCGTAATCTTGAAGCGGTGCATTTTCTAACTCTAGTTTACTTTATTCTTCTGCTTATCATCGCGTCTTACATTGTTTTTGGTTCCTTGCATATAATAATCATTATTTTTATGCAAATAAACATTGTTTTCAATTCACACATTTACAAAAGGTTATAGTAACACCAATTAAGTCCTTTTCTGATCGACCAGACCATTCAAGGCATCCCATTTTTATTTATCCAGCACAACCCTCACACGGATCTAGGGTTAAGACTATCTAATCAATGACCTCTCGGTCTTTTTCAGCCACCGATGTTTTCGGTCACTACAATTTTCTAGCACTAGAAGGAGGGCCTTTTGGTGCCTTTTCTGTATTTCCCGGTAGTCTTGTACGCATTCTGCACCCCAACATGCACTAACGTAAACTTGATACCCTTTGTGGTTTTTTATGCATCGTGTGGTGTAGATTAGTTGCTTTGACGATTCTTTCGAAACCCTGCAGGACATAAAGCATCTGATCACCATTTGACCCACTTATTTCATGGTAGTCTTGCATGTGTTCTATACCCTGACATGCATTAGCATAAACTTGATACCCTTTGGTGGTTGTTTACGCATCGTGTGATACAGATCGGTCACTTCAACAATTCTTTCGAAGTCCTGCAAGGCATAAAGCTTTCGATCGCTTTCTGATCTCCTCATCTTTTTTGTTTGCAAACCCGTTTAGCTTTACCATAATGGCTTCTTCAAGAACCGTTCCTAACACCTCGAACGTTGAGGTTCCCCTCATGGTTCAAGGCATCACAGGTGTCGAACAACCACTCAACCAGGTGCTAGGGTCGCGTAGATTGCTTAGGATCCAAAACTGGGGGCCTAAGGGTTTGGCCCAACAATATGAGCAATACAACTTCCTCTATACTAAGGTGCAGGCAAATCTACCCTTAGATATGCAAGAGCTCGAAGAGAAGCATAGCTTTGAGTTCACCTATTGAAATGGTAAGGAATTTATTTCAATTCCCAGTGTTTCTATCCCTCTAATGCAAAACATCAATGGCTTATAGATCAGCTGATCCAGGCGACTAGTTCTAGGGAGCTGTAGGATACAACGTTCCACCACGATGAAGCTTTCTAGGATGGGCAAGAGGAACTGGATTCCCAATCCGAGGGTGGAGGTTAGGTTAACCCTACCACCATCCTTCCTGCCTCATCTTTCTGGACAAGCCCACTTTTCACTGCTCCTCCTTTTATGATCACAACTGCATCACTACAATCCACAATTCTGCCAGCAATGGGTAGCCATACCATTCCTTCTAAGGATCAACACACCCACACCCTTATCTCAACCCCGGTCACTACTCCTTTGATGACTTTTCACCAATCCTTTTTTTCTTCGCAACATACGCCAATTACGGCTACCCTACCACACATTCACACAATACCTACCTCACAATTGCGTGTAGCTTTTACCTCTATTCCTGCATTTACACCTGTTCCACAACCAGCTGTTGGCCCATGCCCATCCATGTGGTGGACCCCATTTACTTCTCCTCTTGCTATGCTACCATCATAGATGTCTCGTTATGCTGGCCATCAGAACTACCAAGCCTCATAGATGGTACATCCCAGTGCAGGAATATCGTCTATTCCACCGACAGCATAAGCAATCCATCCCTTAGCACAATCTACAACTGCTGCTGCAACAGCACCACCTGTTGGGTGGTGGACATCACCAACAGCATAGTTCACAGGGGCCACCCCAACGGCACCATCAATGGGTCACATTGCCATCCCAACGGCACCATCAATGGGTCACATTGCCACCCCAACTACTCCACAAATGGGAGCTTCCCAAGCAGTTCCCCAAACATCTACATCATCTTCAGGTCTAGACCAAGCATTCCAACTTATCCAGAACCATACTAAAAAAATAAAATGGCTCAAGGCTATCAGGTCTGACATGGTACAAGTCATGGACTTCTACCAAGACGATCCCATCAACCCAATAGTCCCTGCACTAATGTTACCCCTAGGGATGTCACTCCCACATTTCACAAAGTACAATGGGGAGCAGGACCCCAATGCACATCTTGTTACATTTAGGTCTGAATCCCTTCTTCTACAACAATGTTCGCACATGATCATCCATGTCTTTGTTATGTCTCTGACCGGAAAAGCCTTAGACTAGTACTGTGCATTACCATGCTCCTCCATAGCAATCCTAGAGGAGCTTTTGACCCAGTTCATGACATGTTTCAAATACAACTTGAAACCAAAAATCATGCTAGATCAATTGATGAGCGTGAAACAAGATCCGCTAGAGTTAGTCCAGAAGTTCATCCACCACTAAAGTGCAACCCTTAATGAAATCTGCGAGCCTATCATGGAGGCCCACTTGCTGGCCATCTTTAAGGATGCAGTAAATGAGTTTATTAAGTCTAAGCTATACTCTCTTGCTTCGCGCACTCTCAGTCAGGTGTTCACCTAGACTAAGAGCATATAGGATGCGGCCGAGGCAAGCAAAGACCTAGCCTACGTTGCATACAAGAATACCTTTACAAAGAAGGATAAGGGTAAGGCTACAACACCCACATTTGCTGCTATGGCAAATGAGGCCAAACCCAAACCTAACAACAACAATAACAAGAACAACAAGAAACCAGCCATACCTGCTGCTAACCCTGCGCCCAAACAGGGCAATGCATCGCAACCCTCTACATTCACACCTCAGACATCTGCACCATCCAAATTGAACTTTCAGCGCAAAGATCGCTCGAAGTATACCCCACTACCTATCAAGCTTTCAGATCTCCTGAAGCAACTACTAGCAATGGGGTATATCCAACACAAGAAGATGTCAGAAGAGGAAGCAAAGAGACATCAGCGATACTGCGAGCTCCTCAAGAACCCCTCTTTGGCTTTCCCAATGAGCCCACAATTCTTAAGGGATTCAAGCTAGAATGGTTTTGTGACTACCATCAATAGTGTGAGACAACAAAAATTATTGTATGGCATTGAAAGACGATATCCAAAGGATGATCAATCAAGGGAAACTAGTGCTAGACGAAAGCAATCAAGTACGCCCTGAGAATCAATCTCTGCACTTCTACACTGATCCTCTCAATGCCAACAACTTCAGTTACATCATCAATACCATCGGCATTGACAATAATCCTAAACCTTCCCAGTAGTTGTTTGTAGTTCGTGTGTCTCAATGCAGTGCATCGACACCATCGGCGGCTAATCAAAGTCCGTAGCAATCTTTTGTTCTGAGAGTCCCTCCCCGCATATCCACCCCCGTACCACCTGTTAACAAAACCAAACCACCACCGTGTACTCTACCACCATTAGCACCATATGTTATTAGGGGGCCAAGACGCACAATAGCCCCCACCCCGCATAAGACAGCCTCACAACCTTCTCATCCTAAAAAACGAGAAGTGCGCGTTGCAAGTGAGATGTCAAGGGAAAGTATTGCCCCAAGTAATTATAAGCCTGAATCCTCACCCCCTTCATCTACACCCTCATCACCCAAAAGGAATGTTGCTACACCTACACAGTCCTTGCCACCTCATCCAAATAGGCCTGAAACTCTCCCTCCTCAGGAAATTCATCTTCTAGGATGAATGGAAGAGGAGAAAGGTAGTAAACCGGAAAGTCACCAAGACCTTTTGAGTTCCTTCACCCAAGTCAAGCAAGCTCTAAAATAGAAAAAACTACGTTGANCTACCATGCATTGTGAGGCTTTGGTCCGCATGTTAACGATAATTCTGGTTGACAAGAACATGCCAGTGGAAGAGAAGGCAATCGATTCGGTCATGCTCCCTTTTGTGCCTACAGAAACTCAGCCATCCCAGTTGACTTTTTCTAATAATTCCATTAGGGAAGACCTTGAAAAGGGTCAAGTGACTACAACACC
>MNCI01037378.1:75031-113182 GCA_015680685.1 Gnetum montanum
CTTCAAATGATGGTCGTTTATTCCTCTACGCCCAGCGTATACGCTCGGCGTAAGCCCAACGTAGAGAGACTTTCGGGCCCTAGAAATGCATCAAAACGTCCCAGAACTAAGCGTCTAGACCACCCAAGACCTTCCCTAGGGTCCCCAGCAGGTCTCAAGCACTTGAAAATCAAATTTCAGGCTCCAAATGATGGTCGTTCATTCCTCTACGCCCAGCGTATACGCCCGGCGTAAGCCCAGCGTAGAGAGACTTTCGGGCCCCAAAAATGAGTGAAAACGTGCCAGAATCGAGCATCCAGACCCCCCAGGACCTTCCCTAGGGTTTCCAGCAGCTCTTGGGCACCCAAAAATCAATTTTTAACCTTAAAATGAAGCATTTTCATGTGTATACGCTGGGCACATTTTTGGCTTACGCTCGCATCCTATACACTTACGCTGGCATCCTCTATGCTCAGCATCCATCAGCGTAGACGCCGAGCGTAGACACCCAGCGTAGACGCCAGCATCCATCAGCATAGATGCCCAGCATAGATGCCAGCATCCATCAGCGTATACGCCCAGCATATACACCAGCATCCATCCAAGTCCACACGCCCAGCAAGTCCAGCGTATACGCTGGCCTGATGTAGCGTATACGCCCAACGTATACAATGTTTCTAAATTGTAAGAACCCGGTCGATACGCCACGTGTCTCCCAACCCAATTTTCCCAGCAAAACCCCACCTATAAAAAGCCCAGTTTTCCACATTTTCAGAGGTGGAAAAAATTTACCGGAGCAGACACAAGAGACATTTACACTGCAGATCAGAGCTCAAAAACCCTCTTACGCTGGAGAGCCCTGTACGCCGTACACACAGTCTCTACACTCCGCCTGCCTTGTGAACTAGCCGAGTCATCCCTACACACGTCGGGGCCTTTCGTCTGCCTTGTGTCAAAGCCACAACTGCATTTGGACCGGTGCACTTTGTAATCAATTCTCAATACAAAAAAGTTTACATTTTGCTCAGATTTATTGCAGTTTTCTTTATTTTTTTTCAGTTTACGTTTACAGGCTCATTTACATTATCGTGCTTGTTTACAGTTTACATTTAACGTGCATTGTCTACATATAACCCAACGTTTTGTAGCGGCAAACATTGGGGAAGTCCTTGTTTGATCCACGTGCGAACCATTCAAGGCACTCTGCCTTCGTCCGTTCCAGCTTGCCCTCAAGCGGAGGCAAGGTCGACTGTGCTTGTCCGTAGATCTTTCGGTGCTCGTAACGTTCTACCCTTGCACCGACGATTTCGTTCGGTACAGGCACAGTCCATATTGACTTCGTGGCAGGGGATCAATTCCCCACAAATGCAACGTTTATTGTGGTTGAAGAGATGCCCGAGTTTAACCTGATCTTGGAGAGGTCATGGTTAGCATAACTTAGGGCTGTCTCTTCGCCCATTCATCAAGAGATCCATCTACCCTATGCAAACAGGGAGGTGGTGATCCATGGCAACAAAGTAGTGACACAAGCCATCAATAACATAGACATGGAATAGGGCTTAAAGGTCATAACCTCTGAGAATGAAGTGCCTGTCTCCGTAGACACTAACCACCTAGCAATAGAACTGACTTAGCAAGCCAGTTTAGAAGATAAAAATGTGTGGACTAAGTTACCCTTCCAAGAGGAGGACAATGATATGGATGGAGGTCATGGCATTGTGCCTCAGCCCTACGCCTCGTCCAATCCACGATGGGTCAAGAAGTAGTTACACATAGCGTAGCAATTACACTACTTTTAGCCCAGTTGGCATCTTTGTACATTTATCACCTCTTTTTTTTGCGCCCATCCATCTACGCTAGGCACCAATTAGCTTTCCTCTAAATCATTAGTGTATGGCTTCTTTACCATCTCATGGCCCGAAATGGCCTAAAACTATGCTACTACATAGGGGCCTGAAATGGCCTAAAACTAATGATGGCCCAAAATAGCCTAAAACTAGTGATGGACCGAAATGGCCTAAAACTAGTGAGGGCCCAAGATGGCCTAAAACTACGCTACCATGTGATGGCCCTCAATGGCCTAAAATTAACAATGGCCCGAAATGGCCTGAAACTAGCAACGACCCGAAATGGCCTAGAACTAAAACATAAAAATGAAAGTTTAACATAAAATTAACCACATAGACAATGCATAAGCCAACATAAAATCAATTCTTTTTCCAAAATACTTCTTTTCCATTCAAAATTTTTTCCACTTCAACAATGTTTTTGATAGTTTCGCACAAAATTCAAAAATTTATAAAAACAACTCATGTTGTCATGGGTCATCTTCACCTACATCATCTTCGCCTGCATCGTTTGCCCCTACATCATCCCCTTTTGCACTGTCTGCCTCTTCATTTTCTCCTTTTGCCTCATTGTTTTCGCACTCTATGGGCCCTGCATCCTTATCTGGAACCTACATGGTAAAGTGAAGTAGTCAGTTAGGGCCACACATGAAAGCTAAGATAGTGTTTGAGCATTTACATAGCAGAATGTGACTAACCCAAGATGGCCCTAAGTCTATTTCGAAAGGTATACAATCCAAATGAAGCTCAAGATGGTGCCAGACCTCTTCCTCCATGATATTGGCCTAGTGCTTGTCTCTTGGTTCAGTGTCTGCGGAAAACTTCTCCTTCTCGGTAGCTGTCCATCTCGACAATCCCAAGGAAAAGGAGGTGGTAGCAGTCACACCTGTGGGAAGGTCCACTTCCCATTAAGGAAATTCAGTGACTGTTACCTACTCCATGAACTTGCTATAAGCTTCATAAGTGCCAATGGCATTCACGAATGCTTCATAGATAAATGCCTTCACTAAAGCATCCCTGTAGAGTTTGTGGTTGGTGGAACATTCTAGTTTATACATGTGTTTATGGTTTTTCTGGGATTTGCCCCACTCGTAAACTCTAGCACTATAATATTTCCAGTCTTGGTTATTCTGAGCCAACATGTCCATCTGCATCTACTGTTCCATTATTTCTCAGGTGGCTTCATTGTTGTGTCACACGACTGTCCAATATCTAGCATAATCTTATCATCGTGCGCCAACTGTTGTCATTTCTATCATGGGTTATGAGAAACTCGTTCCTGGATTTGAGGTCTCCCACCTTGGCACTTAGTTTAACCTTATCTTTCTTAGCCCTTTGGACCCATTTCCACAAGTCCTTGTTGAAGCGCCTACACTCCCACAAGGAGCATGTTGAGTGCAAAGCACATTTACTAGCCTCGTTGTATATGCGACGAGGCACCTCGGCCACTTTGGACGAGAATGTAGGCACAACACTAACTTTCAATGCATGTTTTAGGTCCCATTTGAGTCTAGAGGCTACAAACATCCAAACAATGCATTAGTCACATTAGCGTAGCAAGGTTAGCAGCTAAAGACATGTAGTATAGCAACCTAAAAGAGCTTAGCGTAGCTACTTTACTTACCCACTTTGGGGTCGACCTGTTTGAGATTGCTGACCATGTCATTGACGACCCCCTGCATGAATGTAAATTTATCAGAAGTCTCAGCCGATAGTTCTAAGTGAGTCAAGATACATTCTGCAGTATCGACATTGGTGTCTATCATGCAACCAAATGCATTAGTAGTGACCAAGGTGGGCTACAATAAAGATGAGAGTAATGTAAACGACAATGTATGTTGTCAAACTCACCAGTGTCTAATTGCAACTCCCCTTCATCCTGACTCAAAATTATGGTAGTACCTTTGGCACTTGTTCGCTCCCCTGATGTTGGACTGTGTTCAGTAGAAGGACCTTCGGCAGAAATCCCCTTACGATTGATGTGAGCTTCCTCTTTATTAGTTGATGCCTTTCTTTTCAAGGTTCTAGCATCCTCTTCATCCATAGGGGACTCTTTTGTGCCTCCAAAAATGTCCTCGTCATCAGTAGGAGGATTCTCCCTAATAACAAGAGCCCCTTACTTAGTGATAGGATCTCCTTTCCTCTTGACTAGGGCCCTTTCTTCTATGATTAGGCCCCCCACGTATTTATTTGCCACCCCCATCTTTGGATCTGACACCTCTTCGTCATCGTCTTCTTCTTCATCTTCTTCCTCTAGTAGCAAAAAAAAAGCAACATATTTTCGTTTAGCTTAAACCAAGTTAGCATAAAGTAGGTGCTATGCTGTGTTACGTTATTTAGCACAACATAATGTAGCAGGCATTAACAAAATAGACAAAAAAATTAACATAAGCATTTACCGATAGGAGGTTGCATCCTGTGTACCTTAAACCGTAGTGTCTACCCTTCCTCTTCTTTTATACAGAGGGTCTCCTTAGTCGAAGAAGGCCTCCTTCGCTAAAACTTAGTAGTCACTATCTCAAGGATGAGGCATTTCCCCTATGATATGCTACCAATAACGGTAGGGGGCGCCCCTTCCATGCTATCCTGGCCATGAAAGTTATGGGCCACTCAATCCATAGTCGTCATAGAGAATGACTCCCCAATAGCTTCTAGGGGATCTTCGGCTCAGGTGCTTCGAAAGACTTGGTAGATCCATGGTTTGGATATTTGGTTGTGATCTGACATAACCCAGACTCCATTCTCATGGACTACCAAAAACTCTGTGAAATGCTGCAAATAGGCTTTGAAGAAGGTGTAGTGTACATTGAAGCAAGACTCCTACTTCTTATGAAGTGCAACCACTTTAGTCCGCAAGCCTTTACACAGATGTCTAGCCTAGTTGTAGAGGGTGCCCTCTTCCATAACCTCCTGCATTATCCAAGCTTGTTCAATCTCCATGATCTTTCCCTGGGAAAGCAGCTGGGGGAAAGCACAAGCACAGAAGATGGGTTAAACCTCTTTGGCGGCGATCAGCTTGACTTTCTCCATGGAGATCCCCTTTTGCTCCTTTGCAACCCCTAGCCATTCCTTGATATCCTTCCTGTAACAGTTCAACTCTCTCTTGGTCCTTGAACCTATAGGGATGCCATCAACAGGGACACCGAAAAGGTCTGCAAATAGCTAGTCATTAATCTCAAGGACCACCTGCACACCGTGTACACGTGTGTAGATGCGGTCTGCCTTTTCGGAGAAGGAGTCCACTAGGATGAGAATCTCAATGGAAAGGACACTTGGGTTCGAGACTAGAAACAAATCCATGAGCCCAACATCTTGAAGATTCCTGGTCAGGGATTCCGAGGCCATGCTGCATATCCAGCATTGGCTCTCATCCACTTCCCCATACTTGAAGAAGACATTAGCCTCTTGGTTCCTAGAGGTAATCACCATCACCTCCTGGGACTTTTTCACCCCTATAGCCATTAGCACAGTTAGTAGTAATGACACTCAGACATGTAGCAATTCATTATTTAGCTTAACAAGTTTGAATGGTGATGGGAATGATGGAATACAAATCAAGACATCTTCAATGAAGATTAGCTTAAAGCATGTCCATCCCTCATCCAACCAACTAGACTTCTTTCATCTATTGTAGAATCTGGGATACCAAGTTAGGTAGGCTTTGTACTCACCCCCACATTGACCTATCACACCTACGTGTATATTCTCAGTAGAGGAAAACTCAGCAGCGCCATCTATGCTAACGTCAACGCATATGTATTGTCATGAAGCCCCTCCTTATTGATAAAAACCTGGTAACAGAAATACACTATTAACATTTGGCTACCATAGCAAATATTGCATAACATAGTGGAACGCAGCTACAAAACTCACCCGTCGGCACAGTAAACAATTCCTAGTGGGTTTTGAAAGCATGCTTCCATGTGACGTGAGATAAACAAGGTATTGTAGAGATTGTAGTAATTATACTCGGGCATATCCCAGATCTAGGTCAAATACCTCAAATTTCTAGGACATTGACTAGATCCTTCTCCCTACTTGCTGTTGATTTCTCCATTTGTCAAAAATCTCAAAATACACTTATTTTTCCTAGGCAACAAGGTTTTTGTTATGGCGGCCGCTACCTCCTCCACTAGGTGTGACCAAATGATCATGTTGAAGTGTTGGAGAAGAAATTGTAGAAACTCTAGGGCTCCTTCTCAAAACCAGACCGCTTGTCATCCCACATGCGTATGGAGTGGAGGAACATTGGCCACTGGTTCGCTGATGCAGCACAGGACCCTTACAATTTTGAGGACAATCAAAATCAACCTTAGCGTTATCCTACACAACAAAATAGCAAATGTTAGCATCATGTCCGAGTGGAATTTACATCTAGCGTAGCAAGGCCAGAATTTTAGCATATAGCATAGCATGATTCCCTTCTGGCATATAGCATAGTGAAAAACATGAAGGCAATAGCATAGCGAAATTAGCTTAGCGTAACAATGAAGTGATTAGCTCTAATAAAGCGATTAACATTACACTATGACAGAACATGTATTACACTATCACATCACACATGGCCAAACCCTCCCAAGGGTCCTACGCTATGTAATCTACATGCCAACGCCTCAAATCATCCTAACGTCTACAGTAATGACAGCCGCAATGATGGTGGTCCACGCGATCTTGCATGCAACCTTAGCATAACGTATGTACATCTGTCATGGCTGAAATGGCAGCACAGACAGTGTAAGGGCTAAAATAATGACAACATGATGACAAAAAATACATGAATAGCTAAACAAAATCCTAGGAGCAAAACAAGAAAAACAAAAATGAATAACAGAGACAAAAAAATAGAGGAAGCACAGTGGCCTACCGAGTCAACGACGTCTCCTCATGCACCACGATGTGCACCTACGTCACACGCCCTAGGGTTTCCTTTACTTCTTCAACCTTGGAAAGTGCCAGGTGTTTGTGCTCTTTCTTGGGAGCCATTGTTTCACTTGTCGATTCTCTCTTCGTTGCTACATTAAATTGCCCTACTCTCTATTGGCAAAAATCACTCTGTGCTCCAAATGTGGGCTCTACGCTATTACGGTAGAAATGATGAGTTTACCAAGGGTTAATCCCTATTTATAGCCACAGATATCCTGCTAGTTGACATGTCACCTACCTATGGTGTACTCCTATCTAGAACTTTTGCAGCCAAGTTTGGGGGCTTCTTTAGGTCATATTTCTTAGAGTTATTAATCCCTATCAAAGGAAAATCTGAATACATGACTATACCTCAAGAACCCTTCTATAAACAAGTAGTTACATCCTTACTAAAACACCCTAAATTTTTAAGTCATTCTTGCTTCACCGGGTCTTTAAAATTCAAGCAGTGTCATGACACTTCGACAAGAAATGGATGCTCTGAGTTTAGACTATCCAGTTTGGCAAGTTTTCTATGCCCAATGTTGACAAGCTCAATGGACTCTCTAGCCTGCCCACCTGGGTAGCTCATCCAGCTGATAGCCTACTCAGAAGCGATGCGTGGAGCTATCAATGGTGCTCAGGATGCATGAAACAGTTTGGCAAGTTTTCTAGCTAAGAATTTTGCTACACTACACTACGCTATGTAGCGTAGCAAGCTTCTAGAGATAGTTATTCAGGCAATCAACTACGAACTGTTGCAAGACAGACTGCTACACTATGCTACGCTACACAACGTAGCATAGCGTAGCAAGAGCAATCTAAAAGGGCTTAGCTTACTTAGTAATCTCAATTACACTCAGTTAGTACCTTTGGCCTTCAAAAATAGTTTCTTCACTCAACCTCAAGCCCTTCAGCAAAGCTCCTCTCACTAGAAAAGTAGCATATCAAGCAGAAATCAAGTTATAATTCCTACTACGTAGCGTAGCACAGCATAGCAACGATGCAAGAACAGCAAAAGGCATCTCCAAAATGCAGAATTAACAAGTTCAAAAGCTTCACCTCGCAGATGACAAATGTTGCAGATTGTCAACGTGATCATCAAAGAGAGAAGGTTGTAAATTGTAGTTAAGGCCAGCTGCTACGCTGTGCTACACTACGTAGCATAGCATAGCATAGCAAAGAGTTAGCCTATACATTTCAAAGACTTTGAGCACATGCAATCAACTCTGAAGCAAATTTCTTCTTCAAACTAGTGGCTACGCTATACTACACTACATAGCATAGCACGGCGTAGCAAATAGCTATGCTATGCCAACATGCTACGCTCCATAGAGTAGCATAGTGTAGCATGCAACTACGCTACGCCAACATGCTACGCTACACAACATAGCACAGGGTAGCAAGCGGCTACGCTACGCAAACATGCTACGTTCCACAGCATAGCGTAGTAGGCAACAACGCTACATCAATTTTCTTCACTCTTTGTTTGCATCATTGACACACATCTTCAGTTTCAACAACGTGATTGCAGTGTGGCATGATCGTCAATCAATCAGCTTTGCATGACCATGTGCCATGGACACATCAACACCTTGTGGGCCCAGGACACATGGTATCTAAACCGCATCATTCGCGTGCTCTTAGCGCTATAAATACCTCGACGAGCAATGCTCAAAGGGTTGAAAAACTTAAAGGTTAACATTTTGGGCATTTTTGAACATTGTTGGCATTGGTTGGTAAACCAGCAATTTAAAGGGAATTTTTGAACAATTGGCAAGTTTAGTAAGCATTTGGCTTGGCAAAGATTAAATTGGCAATCTTGAGTATTGTAAACATTCCTGAGTTGACAAAGCCAAATAGTGCACATTCCCATATGGCATTCTATTAGCTCTTTCCTGATGCCTTTGTAGCATTTTGCATTGTTAGCTCTTGGATCTGCATTCAAGCATACAGTTGGCTTGCTTTGAACTTATTTGGTTACTTTTGGGATCTCTGTGTGCCCCTGCATCACGTAACCAATTGTATCCACCTTAGCAAAGTAAAATCGTAATCTTGAAGCGGTGCATTTCCTAACTCTAGTTTACTTTATTCTTCTGCTTATCATCACGTCTTACATTGTTTTTGGTTCCTTGCATATAATAATCATTATTTTTATGCAAATAAACATTGTTTTCAATTCACACATTTGCAAAAGGTTATAGTAACACCAATTAAGTCCTTTTCTGATCGACCAGACCATTCAAGGCATCCCATTTTTATTTATCCAGCACAACCCTCACACGGATCTAGGGTTAAGACTATCTAATCAATGACCTCTCGGTCTTTTTCAGCCACCGATGTTTTCGGTCACTACAATTTTCTAGCACTAGAAGGAGGGCCTTTTGGTGCCTTTTCTGTATTTCCCGGTAGTCTTGTACGCATTCTGCACCCCAACATGCACTAACGTAAACTTGATACCCTTTGTGGTTTTTTATGCATCGTGTGGTGTAGATTAGTTGCTTTGACGATTCTTTCGAAACCCTGCAGGACATAAAGCATCTGATCACCATTTGACCCACTTATTTCATGGTAGTCTTGCATGTGTTCTATACCCTGACATGCATTAGCATAAACTTGATACCCTTTGGTGGTTGTTTACGCATCGTGTGATACAGATCGGTCACTTCAACAATTCTTTCGAAGTCCTGTAAGGCATAAAGCTTTCAATCGCTTTCTGATCTCCTCATCTTTTTTGTTTGCAAACCTGTTTAGCTTTACCATAATGGCTCCCTCAAGCACCGTTGCTAACACCTCTAATGTTGAGGTTCCCCTCATGGTTCAAGGCATCACAGGTGTCGAACAACCACTCAACCAGGTGCTAGGCTCGCGTAGATTGCTTAGGATCCAAAACTGGGGGCCTAAGGGTTTGGCCCAACAATATGAGCAATACAACTTCCTCTATACTAAGGTGCAGGCAAATCTACCCTTAGATATGCAAGAGCTCGAAGAGAAGCGTAGCTTTGAGTTCACCTATTGCAATGGTAAGGAATTTATTTCAATTCCCAGTGTTTCTATCCCTCTAATGCAAAACATCAATGGCTTATAGATCATCTGATCCAGGTGACTAGGTCTAGGGAGCTGCAGGATACAACGTTCCACCACGATGAAGCTTTCTAGGATGGGCAAGAGGAACTGAATTCCCAATCCGAGGGTGGAGGTTAGGTTAACCCTACCACCATCCTTCCTGCCTCCTCTTTCTGGACAAGCCCACTTTTCACTACTCCTCCTTTTATGATCACAACTGCATCACTACAATCCACAATTCTACCAGCAATGGGTAGCCATACCATTCCTTCTAAGCATCAACACACCCACACCCTTATCTCAACCCCGGTCACTACTCCTCTGATGACTTTTCACCAATCCTTTTTTTCTTCGCAACATACGCCAATTACGGCTACCCTACCACACATTCACACAATACCTACCTCACAATTGCGTGTAGCTTTTACCTCTATTCCTGCGTTTACACCTGTTCCACAACCAGCCGCCGGCCCATGCCCATCCATGTGGTGGACCCCATTTACTTCTCCTCTTGCTATGCTACCATCATAGATGTCTCGTTATGCTAGCCATCAGAACTACCAAAACTCATAGATGGTACATCCCAGTGTAGGACTATCGTCTATTCCACCGACAGCATAAGCCATCCATCCCTTAGCACAATCTACAACTGCTGCTGCAACAGCACCACCCCTTGGGTGGTGGACAGCACCAACAACATAGTTCACAGGGGCCACCCCAACGACACCATCAATGGGTCACATTGCCACCCCAACTACTCCACAAATGGGAGCTTCCCAAGCAGTTCCCCAAACATCTACATCATCTTCAGGTCTAGACCAAGCATTCCAACTTATCCATAACCATACTAAGAAAATAAAATGGCTCAAGGCTATCGGGTCTGACATGGTGCAAGTCATGGACTTCTACCAAGACGATCCCATCAACCCCATAGTCCCTGCACTAACGTTACCCCTAGGGATGTCACTCCCACATTTCACAAAGTACAATGGGGAGCGGGACCCCAATGCACATCTTGTTACATTTAGGTCTAAATCCCTTCTTCTACAACAATGTTCGCACATGATCATCCATGTCTTTGTTATGTCTCTGACCAGAAAAGCCTTAGACTAGTACTGTACATTACCCGTCTCCTCCATAGCAATCCTAGAGGAGCTTTTGACCCAGTTCATGACATGTTTCAAATACAACTTGAAACCAAAAATCATGCTAGATCAATTGATGAGCGTGAAACAAGATCCACTAGAGTTAGTCCAGAAGTTCATCCACCACTAAAGTGCAACCCTTAATGAAATCTACGAGCCTATCATGGAGGCCCACGTGCTGGCCATCTTTAAGGATGCAGTAAATGAGTTTATTGAGTCTAAGCTATACTCTCTTGGTTCGCGCACTCTCAGTCAGGTGTTCACCTAGACTAAGAGCATATAGGATGCGGCCGAGGCAAGCAAAGACCTAGCCTACGTTGCATACAAGAATACCTTTACAAAGAAGGATAAGGGTAAGGCTACAACACCCACATTTGCTGCTATGGAAAATGAGGCCAAACCCAAACCTAACAACAACAATAACAAGAACAACAACAAACCAGCCACACCTGCTGCTAACCCTGCGCCCAAACAGGGCAATGCATCGCAACCCTCTACATTCACACCTGAGACATCTGCACCACCCAAATTGAACTTTCAGCGCAAAGATCGCTCGAAGTATATCCCACTACCTATCAAGCTTTCAGATCTCCTGAAGCAACTACTAGCAATGGGGTATATCCAACACAAGCAGATGTTAGAAGAGGAAGCAAAGAGACATCAGCGATACTGCGAGCTCCTCAAGAACCCCTCTTTGGCTTTCCCAATGAGCCCACAATTCTTAAGGGATTCAAGCTAGAATGGTTTTGTGACTACCATAAACAGTGTGAGACAACAAAAATTATTGTATGGCATTGAAAGATGATATCCAAAGGATGATCAATCAAGGGAAACTAGTGCTAGACAAAAGCAATCAAGTACGCCCTGAGAATCAATCTCTGCACTTCTACACTGATCCTCTCAATGCCAACAACTTCAGTTACATCATCAATACCATCAGCGTTGACAATAATCCTAAACCTTCCCAGTAGCAGTTTGTAGTTCGTGTGCCTCAATGCAGTGCACCGATACCATCGGCGGCTAATCAAAGTCCGTAGCAATCTTTTGTTCTGAGAGACCCTCCCCGCATATCCACCCCCGTACCACCTATTAACAAAACCACACCACCACCGTGTACTCTACCACCATTAGCACAATATGTTATTAGGGGGCTAAGATGCACAATAGCCCCCACCCCACATAAGACAGCCTCACAACCTTCTCATCCTAAAAAATGAGAAGTGCGCTTTGCAAGTGAGATGTCAAGGGAAAGTATTGCCCCAAGTAATTGTAAGCCTACATCGTCACCCCCTTCATCTACACCCTCATGACCCAAAAGGAATGTTGCTACACCTACATAGTCCTTTTCACCTCATCCAAACAGGCCTGAAACTCTCCCTCCTCAGGAAATTCATCTTCTAGGATGAATGGAAGAGGAGAAAGGTAGTAAACCGGAAAGTCACCAAGACCTTTTGAGTTCCTTCACCCAAGTCAAGCAAGCTCCAAAATAGAAAAAACTATGTTGAGCCTGTATAACCTAATTATTACATCTACAGCACACCGTGGGGCTTTGGTCTGCATGTTAACGGTAATCCCGATTGACGAGAACATGCCAACAGAAGAGAAGGCGATCCATTTGATCATGCTTCCTTTTGTGCCTACAAAGCCAAAGCCATTCCAATTGAATTTTTGTGATAATTCCATTAGGGAAGACCCTAAAAAGGGTCAAGTGACTACAACACCTCTCTTCATCACAATCTGGGTTGGCCAACACAAGGTCCAAAGGGTGCATGTTGATGATGGAGCTGCCACAAATGTCATCCCTTTCCCTATTGTGGACAAGCTAGGTTTGTTCAACCAGATCAGGCCCACAATAACATCATGCTTAAATTCGTTCAATGGGGCACGATTCATGCTAAAGGGCACTGAAACACCACAAAAAATTTTGGCTAACAATGGAAGATAGAAATTAAGCTAAGTCATGTTGGTCCTTAGCATGACCAAGCTTGAAAGCCTCAAAATAGCATCAAACAAAGTCAAAGAAACTAAGTGAAAGTTCTCTGGGATCCACAGAAGACTATGATGACATCTGGCCTCAAACTTGGCNCCTGGGATCCACAGAAGACTATGATGACATCTGGCCTCAAACTTGGCAAATTTTGAGCTCAAAATACTTGGTTTTCACTAAGTATGCATCCTGTACGCTGGCCTACACATGCCCAGCGTAAGGCCCAGCGTACAGCAACTTTCAGGGCTCAAAAACTCATCAAAACATGCTAAAGTGGAGTGTCCAGACCCCCCAAGACCTTCCCCAAGGTCCCCAGTAGGTCTCAGGCACTTGAAAATCGAATTTCAGGCTTCAAATAATGGTCGTTCATTCCTCTACGCCCAGCATATACGCCCGGCGTAAGCCCAGCGTAGAGAGACTTTTGGGCCCTAGAAATGGGTCAAAATGTGCTAGAACTGAGTGTCTGGACCACCTAGGACCTTCCCCAAGGTCCCCATCAGGTCTCAAGCACTTGAAAATTAAATTCTAGGCTCCAAATGATGGTCGTTCATTCCTCTACGCCCAGTGTATACGCCAGGCGTAAGCCCAGCGTAGAGAGACTTTCAGGCCCCATAAATGAGTCAAAACGTGCCAGAATCAAGCATCCAGACCCCCCAAGACCTTCCCTAGCATTTTCAGTAGCTCGTGGGCACCCAAAAATCAATTTTTGACCTTAAAATGAAGCATTTTCATGTGTATACGCTGGGCACATTTTTGGCTTACGCTGGCATGCTATACGCTTACGCTGGCATCCTCTACGCTCAGCATCCATTAGCGTAGACGCCCAGCGTAGATGCTAGCATCCATTAACATAGATGCCCAGCGTAGATGCCAGCATCCATCAGTGTATACGCCCAGCGTATACACCAGCGTCCATCCAAGTCCACACGCCCAGCAAGCCCAGCGTATACGCCCAGCGTATACGCTGGCCTGATGTAGCGTATACACCCAACGTATACAATGTTTCTAAATTGTAAGCACCTGGTTGATACGCCGCGTGTCTCCCAACCCAATTTTCCCAGCAAAACCCCACCTATAAAAAGCCCAGTTTTCTGCATTTTCAGAGGTGGAAAAAATTTACCAGAGCAGACACAAGAGACATTTACGCTGCAGATCAGAGCTCAAAAACCCTCTTACACTGGAGAGCCCTGTATGCCGTACACACAGTCTCTACACTCCACCTACCTTGCGAACTAGGCGAGTTATCCCTACACACGCCGGGGCCTTTCGTCCACCTTGTGTCCAAGCCACAACTACGTTTGGACCGGTGCACTTTGTAATCAATTCTCAATACAAAATAGTTTACATTTTGCTTAGATTTATTGCAGTTTTCTTCATTTTTTTCAGTTTACGTTTATAGGCTCATTTACATTATTGTGCTTGTTTACAGTTTACATTTAATGTGCATTGTCTACATATAACCCAACGTTTTGTAGCGGCAAACGTTGGGGAAGTCCTTGTTTGATCCACGTGCGAACCATTCAAGGCACTCTGCCTTCGTCCGTTCCAGCTTGCCCTCAAGCGGAGGCAGGGTCGACTGTGCTTGTCTGTAGATCTTTCGGTGCTCCTAACGTTCCAGCCTTGCACTGACGATTTCGGTTGGTACAGGCACAGTCCATATTGACTTCGTGGTGGGGGATCAATTCCCCACAAATGCAACGTTTATTGTGGTTGAAGAGATGCCCGAGTTTAACCTGATCTTGGAGAGGTCATGGTTAGCACAACTTAGGGCTGTCTCTTCGCCCATTCATCAAGAGATCCATCTACCCTATACAAACAGGGAGGTGGTGATCCATGGCAACAAAGTAGTGACACAAGCCATCAATAACATAGACATGGAATAGGGCTTAAAGGTCATAACCTCTGAGAATGAAGCGCCTGTCTCCATAGACACTAACCACCTAGCAATAGAACCGACTTAGCAAGCCAGTTCAGAAGATAAAAATGTGTGGACTAAGTTACCCTTCCAAAAGGAGGACAATGATATGGACGAAGGTCATGGCAATGTGCCTCAGCCCTACGCCTCGTCCAATCCACGATGGGTCAAGAAGTAGTTACACATAGCGTAGCAACTACACTACTTTTAGCCCAGTTGGCATCTTTGTACATTTATCACCTCTTTTTTTTGCACCCATCCATCTACGCTAGGCACCAATTAGCTTTCCTCTAAATCATTAGCGTATCGCTTCTTTACCATCTCATGGCCCGAAATGGCCTAAAACTATGCTACTACATAGGGGCCTGAAATGGCCTAAAACTAATGATGGCCCAAAATAGCCTAAAACTAGTGATGGCCCGAAATGGCCTAAAACTAGCGAGGGCCCGAGATGGCCTAAAACTACGCTACCATGTGATGGCCCTCAATGGCCTAAAATTAACAATGGCCCGAAACGGCCTGAAACTAGCAACGGCCCGAAATGGCCTAGAACTAAAACATAAAAATGAAAGTTTAACATAAAATTAACCACATAGACAATGCATAAGCCAACATAAAATCAATGCTTTTTCCAAAATACTTCTTTTCCATTCAAAATTTTTTCCACTTCAACAATGTTTTCGATAGTTTCGCACAAAATTCAAAAATTTATAAAAAAAACTCATGTTGTCATGGGTCATCTTCACCTACATCATCTTCGCCCGCATCGTTTGCCCCTACATCATCCCCTTTTGCACTGTCTGCCTCTTCATTTCCTCCTTTTGCCTCATTGTTTTCGCCCTCTATGGGCCCTGCATCCTTATCTGGAACCTACATGGTAAAGTGAAGTAGTCAGTTAGGTCCACACATGAAAGCTAAGATAGCGTTTGAGCATTTACATAGCAGAATGTGACTAACCCAAGATGGCCCTAAGTCTATTTCGAAAGGTATACGATCCAAATGAAGCTCGAGGTGGTGCTAGACCTCTTCCTCCATGATATTGGCCTAGTGCTTGTCTCTTGGTTCAGTGTCTGCGGAAAAATTCTCCTTCTCAATAGCTGTCCATCTCGACAATCCCAAGGAAAAGGAGGTGGTAGCAGTCACACCTGTGGGAACGTCCACTTCTCGTTCAGGCAATTCAGTGACTGTTACGTACTCCATGAACTTGCTGTCAGCTTCATAAGTGCCAATGGCATTCACGAATGCTTCATAGATAAATGCCTTCACTAAAGCATCCCTGTATAGTTTGTGGTTGGTGGAACATTCTAGTTTATACATGTGTTTATGGTTTTTCTGGGATTGCCCCCACTCGTAAACTCTAGCGCTATAATATTTCCAGTCTTGGTTATTCTGAGCCAACAAGTCCATCTGCATCTACTGTTCCATTATTTCTTAGGTGGCTTCATTGTTGTGTCACATGACTGTCCAATATATAGCATAATCTATTATCATCGTGCACCAACTTTTGTCATTTCTATCATGGGTTATGAGAAACTCGTTCCTGGATTTGAGGTCTTCCACCTTGGCACTTAGTTTGACCTTCTCTTTCTCAGCCCTTTGGAGCAATTTCCATAAGTCCTTGTTGAAGCGCCTACACTCCCACAAGGAGCATGTTGAGTACAAAGCCCATTTACTAGCCTCGTTGTATATGCGACGAGGCACCTCGGCCACTTTGGGCGAGAATGTAGGCACAACCCTAACTTTCAACGCATTTTTTAGGTCCCATTTGAGTCTAGAGGCTACAAACATCCAAAAAATGCATTAGTCACATTAGTGTAGCAAGGTTAGCAGCTCAAGACATGTAGTATAGCAACCTAAAAGAGCTTAGCGTAGATACTTTACTTACCCACTTTGGGGTCGACCTGTTTGAGATGGCTGACCATGTCATCGACGACCCCCTGCATGAATGTAAATTTATCAGAAGTCTCGGCCGAAAGTTCTAAGTGAGTCAAGATACGTTCTGCAGTATCGACATTGGTGTCTATCATGCAACCAAATGCATTAGTAGTGACCAAGGTGGGCTGCAATAAAGATGAGAGTAATGTAAACAACAATGTATGTTGTCAAACTCACCAACGTCTAATTGCAACTCCCCTTCATCCTAACTCAAAATTATGGTAGTACCTTTGGCACTTGTTCGCTCCCCTGATGCTGGACTGTGTTCAGCAGCAGGACCTCCGGCAGAAATCCCCTTACGATTGATGCGAGCTTCCTCTTTATTAGTTGATGCCTTTCTTTTCAAGGCACTAGCATCCTCTTCATCCATAGGAGACTCTTTTGTGCCTCCAAAAATGTCCTCCTCATCAGTAGGAGGATTATCCCTAATAACAAGAGCCCCTTACTTAGTGATAGGATCTCCTTTCCTCTTGACTAGGGCCCTTTCCTCTATGATTAGGCCCCCCACATCTTTATTTGCCACCCCCATCTTTGGATCTGACACCTCTTCTTCATCGTCTTCTTCTTCTTCTTCTTCCTCTAGCAGAAAAAAAAAGCAACATATTTTCGTTTAGCTTAAACCAAGTTAGCATAAAGTAGGTGCTATGCTATGTTACGTTATTTAGCACAGCTTAATGTAGTAGGCATTAACAAAATAGACAAAGAAATTAACATAAGCATTTACCGATAGGAGGTTGCATCCTGTGTACCTTAAACAGTATCCTCTTCTTTTGTACAGAGGGTCTCCTTAGTCGAAGAAGGCCTCCTTCGCTAAAACTTAGTAGTCACTATCTCAACGATGAGGCATTTCCCCTATGATACGCTACCAATAACGGTAGGGGGCGCCCCTTCCATGCTATCCTGGCCACGAAAGTTATGGGCCACTCAATCCGTAGTCGTCATAGAGAACGACTCACCAATAGCTTCTAGGCGATCTTGGGCTCAGGTGCTTCGGAAGACTTGGTAGATCCATGGTTTGGATATTTGGTTGCGATCTCACATAACCTAGACTCCATTCTCATGGACTACCAAAAACTCTGTGAAATGCTGCAAATAGGCTATGAAGAAGGTGTAGTGTACATTGAAGCAAGACTCCTACTTCTTATGAAGCGCAACCACTTTAGTCCGCAAGCCTTTACACAGATGTCTAGCCTAGTTGTAGAGGGTGCCCTCTTCCATAACCTCCTGCATTATCCAAGCTTGTTCAATCTCCATGATCTTTCCTTGGGAAAGCAGCTAGGGGAAAGCACAAGCACAGAAGATGGGATAAACCTCTCTGGCGACGATCAGCTTGACTTTCTCCATGGAGATCCCCTTTTGCTCCTTTGCAACCCCTAGCCATTCCTTGATATCCTTCCTCTAACAGTTCAACTCTCTCTTGGTCCTTGAACCTATAGGGATGCCGTCAACAGGGACACCAAAAAGGTCTACAAATAGCTAGTCATTAATCTCAAGGACCACCTGCACACCGTGTACACGTGTGTAGATGCGGTCTACCTTTTCAGAGAAGGAGTCCACTAGGATGAGAATCTCAATGGAAAGGACACTTGGGTTCGAGACCAGAAACAAATCCATGAGCCCAGCATCTTGAAGATGCTTAGTCAGGGATTCTGAGGCCATGCTGCATATCCAGCGTTGGCTCTCATCCACATCCCCATACTTGAAGAAGACATTAGCCTCTTGGTTCCTAGAGGTAATAACCATCACCTCCTGGGACTTTTTCACCCCTATAGCCATTAGCACAGTTAGCAGTAATGACACTCAGACATGTAGCAATTCATTATTTAGCTTAACAAGTTTGAACGGTGATGGGAATGATGGAAGACAAATCAAGACATCTTCAATGAAGATTAGCTTAAAGGGTGTCCATCCCTCATCCAACCAACTAGACTTCTTGCATCTATTGTAGAATCTGGGATACCAAGTTAGGTAGGCTTTGTACTCATCCCCACATTGACCTATCACACCTACGTGTATATTCTCAGCAGAGGAAAACTAAGCAGCGCCATCTATGCTAACGTCAACGCATATGTATTGTCGTGAAGCCCCTCCTTATTGATAAAAACCTGGTAACAGAAATACACTATTAACATTTGGCTACCATAGCAAATATTGCATAACATAGTGGAATGCAGCTACAAAACTCACCCGTCGGCACAGTAAAGAGTTCCTAGTGGGTTTTGAAAGCATGTTCCCATGTGACGTGAGATAAACAAGGTATTGTAGAGATTGTAGTAATTATACTTGGGCATATACCAGATCTAGGTCAAATGCCTCAAATTTCTAGGACATTCACTAGATCCTTCTCCCTACTTGTTGTTGATTTCTCCGTTTGTCAAAAATCTCAAAATACACTTATTTTTCCTAGGCAACAAGGTTTTTGTTATGGCGGCTGCTACCTCCTCCACTAGGTGTGACCAAATGATCACGTTGAAGTGTTGGAGAAGAAATTGTAGAAACTTCAGGGCTCCTTCTCAAAACCAGACCGCTTGTCATCCCACATCCGTATGGAGTGGAGGAACATTGGCCACTGGTTCGCTGATGCAGCACAGGACCCTTACGATTTTGAGGACAATCAAAATCAACCTTAGCGTTATCCTACACAACACAATAGCAAATGTTAGCATCATGTCTGAGTGGAATTTACATCTAGCATAGCAAGGCTAGAATTTTAGCATATAGCATAGCATGATTCCCTTCCGGCATATAGCATAGTGAAAAACATGAAGGCAATAGCGTAGCGAAATTAGCTTAGCATAGCAATGAAGTGATTAGCTCTAATAAAGTGATTAACATTACACTACGACAGAACATGTATTACACTGTCACATCACACATGGCCAAACCCTCCCAAGGGTCCTACGCTATGTTATCTACATGCCAACGCCTCAAATCATCTGAACGTCTACAGTAATGACAGCCGCAATGATGGTGGTCCACGCGATCTTGCATGCAACCTTAGCATAACGTATGTACATCTGTCGTGGCTGAAATGGAAGCAGCGATAGTGTAAGGGCTAAAACAATGACAACATGATGAAAGAAAATACACGAATAGCTAAACAAAATCCTAGGAGCAAAACAAGAAAAACAAAAATGAATAACAGAGACAAAAAAATAGAGGAAGCACAGTGGCCTACCGAGTCAACAACGTATCCTCATGTACCGCGATGTGTGCCTACGTCACATGCCCTAGGGTTTCCTTTACTTCTTCAACCTTGGAATTTGCCAGGTGTTTGTGCTCTTTCTTGGGAGCCATTGTTTCACTTGTCGATTCTCTCTTCGTTACTACATTAAATTTCCCTACTCTCTGTTGGCAAAAATCACTCTGTGCTCCAAATGTGGGCTCTACGCTATTACGGTAAAAATGATGAGTTTACCAAGGGTTAATCCCTATTTATAGCCATAATGGTGAAAAGGAAACTTGTCATTCTCTCTCTCCGTTTAATGCAGAGTATTTTGTGCAGCGTAGCATGCTCGCCATGACATCATAGCACTGTTTGCATTCACACCAGTGGGCTTGGACGAAGAGCTTTGACACGCTTCAAACTAACTATTTACCTTTACGAAAAAAATATCTTGCATTTTCCATGGTTCGAAAAGACCTTAAACTAGCAACCCTAACACATAGTTTCAATCTAGTTAATGGTCCGCAAAGATCTTAAACTAGCTATCTTGACCTTCTACACATTGGCAGTTTGTAATGATGTTAAACTAGAAATTTTGCATTTTAACATTAGTAGTTTTTCATTCTTTATATTAGCAGTTCTACATGTCTACATCTAGGTGGTCCGAAATGACCTTAAACTAGTACTCTAACCAGTTGGCAGTCCGCAATGACATTAAACTAGCAGTTTTGCACCATTACATCAACAATTTTGCATTTTTACATTAGCAACATTCCATTCTTTATATTATCAATTTTGCATTTTTCTGTCCAAGCAGTCTGCAATGATGCTAAACTAGCAGTTTCACATTATTACATCGACATTTTTACACTTTTAGATTAGCAGTTTTATGTTTCTACATCTTAACAGTCTGCCACGACTTTAAACTGGCAAATTTTATGACTCTACATCATACTTTATACTTACGTCTATCGTTGGCATTTAGTTGCTATTTTGCAAGTTTTCACCATGCATAATTGTTACAAATAGGTACCTCTTAATCAAACTTTCATCTCATTTTGGTAGGTTGAGCGAGAATGGAACTCCATCGTGATCTCTCTTCACCGTTAGCTTTAGCAGGTCCACATGGCAAACTCACAAGACAACTGAACCCAGAACTAATAGACTGGGAATCATACACAATTAACACCATAGCATTGTTAGGAACACCCCCAGACTGGCCTAAGCATCTGGTCTAAACCCTAAATTTAGAGGTTGGGGATGTAACTAAGGACCCACTCATCGAAACACCTATGACCACATCCAAGGGGAAGGTAAAAACATTGAAACTTAGTTCCCTCTTGTATTCGCAAATGCATAAAGATGTAGCCAAAGTGTTGCAGGACAACACTGAAGTTTTTGCATGGTCATACAGCAACATGTCAGGTTTAGATCTGAGGCTGATATAGCACAACATCATCTTAGACCTATGCATAAAACCAATCAAGCAGAAGGCTCATAAGGTTAAACCAGAGATTGCACTAGTCGTACGGGATGAAATCGCCAAGCTATACCAAGCTGGTTTCATTCGGGTAGTTGATTACTCGAAATGGGTGTCCAATATCATTGTAGTTTCTAAGAAAATGGGAGGAATATGAATCTGTATAGACTTCCAGGATCTGAACAAGGCAACGATCAAAGACGATTTCTCACTTCCAAGTATTAATCAACTCATTGACACTACGGCTGGTCATGCTCTGTTATCCTTCATGGATGGTTTCTCCAGCTACAACCAAATTTGCATTAACCCCAAGCATCAATTAACAATAACCTTCATGACCCCATGGGGTACCTTTTGTTACACTATGATGCCTTTCAGGATCAAAAACACTAGAGCGACCTACCAGCGAGCCAAGACCTACATCTTTAATGACTACATCCTAAAAAATGCGAACAACTACGTAGATGATATAGCGGTCACATCTAAAGAGGATGTTGATCATCCCCACGATCTAGGGGTAGTCCTCAAGTGTTGCCAGATTCATGATTTACACCTCAATCCTAAAAAGTGTGTCTTCAAGGTGAGAACCGGGTGCATGTTAGGGTTTGTAATATCAGAGGTTAGGATACGGGTGGACCCTGACAAAATTAAGGCCATCGTCAACCTGAAACCTCCTACAGATCTTAAAGAGCTGTGTGGGTTACAAGGTAGAATTCAGTTCATCAAAAGGTTTATAGCAAAGTTGACCAACAAGTTACACCACATGCAACATCTATTGAAGAAAGGGGTTAACTTTGAATGGACAACTCAATGCCAACAAGCCTTTGATGATCTAAAAAAAGATCTTTTGCACCTCTAAACTATTTACCCACCACAGAGGGATAAGCCTTTCTTCATCTACCTTGCCACCTCAGACACACCTATCGTGGCACTGTTATGTCAAAAACAAAATGACAGTTCTGAGATACCAGTGTACTACCTGAGTCATGCACTGATAGCATATGAGGCAAAATATAATGAGGTGGAGAGAAACTACCTTGTCTTAGTGTTTGCATTGAAGAAGTGGAGACACTACCTGTTTCATAGCAAGATTAACATTATTTGCAAAAGCAACATACTCCAAGCTATCACAAACAACTTGTATGAAAGCAGTAGGATAACCCTATGGAAAGCAATAACAACGGAATTTAATTTGCATTATGTGAGCCAATCATCGACGAATGGTCAAGCTATAGCGCACAACTTATGACTTCACCTATTGATGATCAAGCGATCATAGATCCTAAATTCCCAGATAAGCATGTTAGCACTATCAACGTCATCCCGTCGCAGCTTGAAGCTACTTTACACTTCGATGATGCCTTGACCACGCGAGGAGGTAGTGCAACTATTATCATTTCCTTCCCCTCTAGGGAAATGCATTCTTTAGCTTATTATTTTACATTCCCTTGTATGAATAACGTGGCAGAGTATGAGGGGTTACCCAAGGTTCTCCTAGTTTCCCAAGCGTTACACATACAACACCTGGCAATTCACAGAGATTCAAAACTTGTTGTGAATCAAATCACCAAGGTCTATGCCTACAAAGCTGTACATCTACAACCCTACTGTGACTTAGCAAAATTCCTACTTAAATAGTTTGTAATTACGGATGTGCAACACATGCCATGCAATGAAAACACCATAGCAGATACCTTAGCTACCCTAGCGTTAAATGCCCCATCACATCTATTTGTGAATTTGCCAAACTTGATTACCAAGTGTGTGGAGCCTATCATTCAAGAAGTACACGTAGCCTCTATTAGTGCTATGGATACCCAGGAGTGGTATGCCAACATTAAAGCCTACCTACAACATGATGAGCTCCCAAGCGGATTGACATCTGTGTAGAGAGACGCTATCCGTAAGCATGCTTGGCAATACGTGCTCATGGGAGACAATGCCCTATTCAAGAACTCCTATGACGGGATACTGCTGGCATGCATAAATGAGGAGCAAGCGCAGAAGGTTGTTAATGAGGTACATGAGGGACTATGTGGTGGATACATAGCACCTAGGGCCATGGCTGCAAAAATCATATGCTTAGGGTACTATTGGCCTCACATGGAGAATGATTTCTTGGCCAAGGTCAAGATGTGTGACACATGCCAAAGATATGCAAATCTCATACACGTTTCACCTACAGAGCTACATCCAATGCAGATCACATGGTCTTTCGAACGATGGGGACTAGACCTCATAAGACCTATCATGCCTATGTCTTCCGTAAGGCATAGCTTCATCATCACCGCCATTGAGTATTTTACTGAGTGGGTTGAGGCTATTCCCCTAAGGAAGACCACATCATAGTAGGTTTGCCACTTTATCTTAGACAACATCATGATAAGGTTTGGGCTTCCTATGACTATTATGATTAACAATAGGCCATAGTTCAGTAGTGCCAAAACCCGAACCTTCTACAGTAATCTTGGCATCAAGCAATTGTTCTCCTCACCATATTACCCATAGGCAAATGGATAGGCAAAGGCTACAAATAAGTCCATCATCAACTTGTTGAAAATAATGGTTAACAATAGCAAGAGGTGATGGCATGAGCAAATCCTCTATGTGTTGTGGGCTTACAGGATTACATGCAGGACTACGATAGGTAAGACACCTTATAATCTTGTGTATGGATCTGAAGCAATGTTACCTCTTGAATTGCAGGTGTTATCACTCTGGATGATCCTATCAGATGTCATAAGTGATGCCTAGAACACTGAGTCGAAGATCATCAACCTCGACTCAATAGAGGAGAAGCGTTCACAAACACTAAGTTGCATAGAGCATTACCAAAACAAGCAGTGGCAAAAACATCATGCAAATCCACATCAACGGCCAATACAGAAGGGATACCTCATTCTCAAGGTTGTCCATGAGCATATGAACAAATTCTTAGCAAACTGGGAAGGTCCATATATGGTCATAAAATCCTTTGGGAATAGGGCCTTCAAGCTGGCAGACATGGATGGCAACGAGTTCGAAAATCTGGTGAATCATTCATATCTCAAGCTGTACTACATCTAAAGCATGAACACGGTAATCTCATCTGCTATAACGTAAAATTGGCAAAGCTCATCCGCTATGACATAAAACTAGCAAACAAATGTTTGCTACAATGTAAACCTGACGAAGGTAAGCTCATCCGCTATGATGTAAACCTGGCAAGGCTCATCCGCTACGACGTAAAACTAGCAAACAAACGTCCACTACAACGTAAAACTAGCAAAGGTGGCAAACGTCTACTATGACATCAAACTAGCAAAGGTAAGCTCATTCGCTATGATATAAAATTGGCAAAGCTCATCCGCTACGATGTAAAATTGGCAAACAAACATCCGCTATGATGTAAAACTGGCAAAGGTGGCAAATGTCCACTACGACATAAAACTGACGAAGGTAATCTCGTCTGCTATAACGTAAAACTAGCAAAGTTCATCCGCTACAACGTAAACCTGGTAAACAAATGTCCACTACAACATAAAACTAGTACAGAGAGTCCGCTATGATGTTAAACTGGTACAAATGGTCTACTAGGACCTTAAGCTAGCTCATCCACCATCCGCTACAACAATAAACTGGCACATATGGTCTATTAAGATCCTAAATTAGCACAATGGTTTGTTGTGACCTTAAACTAGCACAACATAGTCTACCAGGACCTTAAACTAGGTTTGCAACATGTCCCCAGCATGCATCTACGATTATATACAACAAGCGAGCGTGCAGAGTGCTGACACGGGGTGGGAAGTTGTAGTTCCCAAATGCAGTTCACGATGCCACGATAACACCATCGGGAACATATGCAACATCGCTACTCTTGGCATCTTGCTAATACTCTAGAGATGTCATGTGACATCATGCTGACCCTCTAGACCTACTACCGTGATGGCTCAGTGCCCTGGCAATAGCCTCCCTGGTCAGCGCCTGATGCTAGAGTTCCAACAGTATTGTGGCCCAGCCACAATATTGTTAACCTCCAGCCCCTTCCAGCATCCAAGCTCAAAATATGTTTAGTTGTTGGGTAGCCAATCTCACAATTGAACTGAGACTACGTGTCTTCGGTAGGGATTCTTGAGCATTTGCACTCATAGCAACTCCCAACCTCTTTGATGACAGCTCCTTCACGCTGATGCTGCTAAGGCTACTCTTGGCCTTCCTGGTTTGGATGCTGCATGACTCAGCAACGACATCAGTTTCCCCAATAGCATCCACAGCAAGATCCTTACCTTCGATTTGCATCATGGTTGTTTCTCCTAGTTTTCTCTCTATTGTGTTTGCAGGGTGCATACCAAAGGGGTGTCAGTCGAAGGTGCATCTTACAACGGAAAAAAATGCTACAGTGTTACAAGGTGGTTGCCTTGACTAGCTTAATTACTTTTGAGTGCACATCCTATCATTCCCCTTTGCATATCTTATCTCATCCCTTACACTCACGATTTGCTCTCCCCCGTATTTTACCAAATTTTTTCGACACTTGTCAAGCCCTCCCATATGCTCAACCATAAAGTCCATGATGCACATAACATAGCTTGCCGCATGGGAAACATCTGTAGGCAGGTTAAGCCCCATGTGGATGTAACACAACTCATCCTGGGAAAGAAACACCTATCCTGCAACAACAAGGTTGTTTGCAAATGTAAACAGCAAAACAGCAAAGGCCAAAGCATAAAACAGCAAAAGCTCATGCGCAAAAAAAATGTGCCTAAAAAATGGCACACAAGCTATTTCGCAATCACCCCCTCTGAGCATTTCAACGAGAGGTCGAAGGTTAGTGAAAGAAAAAGTGACCATGCAAACAACTCCCTCACAAGCATTTCAATGAGGGATTCTGCTAAGTTTCACCTTTACCTTTTCCTGAACGTCCTCCCTCCCTGCTTAACCCTTCTCTTTTCCCTTGCATAACTAATGCAACACTCTCAAGCACAGCTAAGCGATCTCTTGGCGATCACTGAGGAGCAAGGTTAGTATTCTATCTTTCGTGGTGTTTTGTATTCTTTGTCAGCGTCCCTTAGGTCCATCCTCCAAACATCGACAAAGGGGAGCCAATGAAACACCCTAAATTTTCAAGTCATTCTTGCCTCATCAAGTCTTTAAAATTCAAGCAGTGTCATGACACTTAGATAAGAAATGGATGCTCTGAGTTTAGACTGTCTAGTTTGGCAAGTTTTCTACACCCAGTGTTGATAGGCTCAATGGACTCTCCAGCTTGCCCACCTGGGTAGCTCATCCAGCTAATTGCCTATTCAGAAGCGAGGTGTGGAGTTGTCAATGGTTCTTAGGATGTGCAAAACAGTTTGGCAACTTTTCTAGCCAGGAAGTTTGCTACGCTACACTACGCTATGTAGTGTAGCAGGCTTCAGGAGAGAGTTGTTCAGGCAATCAACTATGAACTATTGCAAGATAGACTGCTACGCTATACTATGCTATGTAGTGTAGCACAGCATAGCAAGAGCAATCTAAGAGAGCTCAGCTTACTTAGTGATCTCAATTGCACTTAGTTAGTACCTCTAGCCTTTAAAAACAATTATTTCGTTCAACTTCAAGCCCTTCAGTAAAGATCCTCTCATTAGAAAAGTATCATATCAAGCAAAAAGTAGGCTATGATGCTTGCTACGCTACACAGCGTAGCACAACATAGCGATGATGCAAGAATAGTAAAAGACATCTCCAAAATGCAGAATCAACAAGTTCAAAAGCTTCACCTCACAGATGATAAATGTTGCAGATTGTCAACATGATCATCAGAGAGCAAAGGTTGCAAATTGCAGTTAAGGCCAGCTGCTACACTGTGCTACGCTACATAGCATATCATAGTGTAGCAAACATGCAAAGTTAGCCTATACACTTCAAAGACTTCCACCACATGCAATCAACTATGAAGAAAATTTCTTCTTCGAAGTGGTGGCTACGCTATGCTACGCTACATAGCGTAGCAAGTAGCTATGTTATGCCAGCATGCTATGCTACGCAGCGTAGCAAGCGGCTACGCTACGCAAACATGCTACGTTCCACAGCATAGTGTAGCAAGCAATAACATTACATTAGCTCTCTTCACTCTTTGTTAGCATCGTTGGCACACATCTCCAGTTTCGACAACATGATTGCAGCATGGTAGGCTTGTCAATCAATCAACTTTGCATGACCATGCGACATGGACACATTAACACCTTGTGAGCCAAGGACACATGGCATCCAAATCACATCTTTCAGATGCTCCTAGCCCTATAAATACCTCAACGAGCAACTCTCAAAGGGTTGGAAAACTTAAAGGTTGACATTTTGGCCATTTTTGAGCATTTTTGGCATCGGTTGGCAAATCAGCAATTTAAAGGGCATTTTTGAACGATTGGCAAGTTTAGCAAACATTTGGCTTGGCAAAGATCAAATTAGCAATCTTGAGTATTGTAAACATTCCTAAGTTGACCAAGCCAAATAGCAGGCATTCCCATTTGGCATTCTATTAGCTCTTTCCTGATGCCTTTGTAGCATTTTGCATTGTTAGCTCTTGGATCCGCGTTCAAGCGTACAATTGGCTTACTTTGAACGTCTCTGGTTACTTTTAGGATCTCTGTGCGCCCATGTGTCGTGCAACCAATTGTATCCACCTTGGCAAAGTAAAGCCGTAATCTTGAAGCGGTGCATTTCCTAACTCCAGTTTACTTTATTCTTCTGCTTATCATCGCATCTTACAATGTTTTTTCTTCCTTGCATATAATAATCATTATTTTTACACCAATAAACATTGTTTTCAAATCACACATTTGCAAAAGGTTATAGTAACATTGATTAGGGCCTTGTCTGATTGACCAAACCATTCAAGGCACCCCATTTCCGTTTATCCAGCACAGCCCTCGCGTGGATCCAGGGTTAAGACTGTCCGACTAACGACCTCTCGGTGTTTTTCAGCCGCTGACGTTTTCGGTCACTACACTTAGATCAACAAAATCAATCTTTGGAAGATCAAAACACTAATCTTTATGTTGGGGTTATTGAGGTTGAGCACAGTGAACATGTTGTAAATGACCATGTGAGTGGAACTATAAAAAATCCTATCTCTCATGTAGGTCTCACCCAATTCTATCAAAGTTCTAGAGAAGGTGAAGAAATCTATGGAGATACCTTGCCTTATCAACAACACAATGGATTTCATCAGAGTAATCCACCACCTTTAAGGAAAGATAAAGATATAAATAAGACCCTACCTCTTAAAATAGTTGAAGGTGTGCTAAATTTTAATGACACGTACATGAAACATTTTCCTAGAAAGGCTATATTCGATGACCCACCAAGACCTAGACCTATCATTGAAACTTATATCAAAGAAAAACTTTATAGAAAATGGTCAAGCAAGTTAATATTAGATCTTGATTTTTGTAATCTTAAGCATTGACAAATTGTTAAACAATGTCTTGACAAGAAGTACATTGGTGAAGTATTTAAGATAGGAGACCTAGTCCCAGAAAAGGGTAGAATATTTGACCAAGAAAATCTCTTAGGTAAGTTCTCTCTTATGTGGTCAAGCCCATTCTGAGTTAAGGACATCCTTGGCCCCAATGTGTACAAGGTTGCTAATGTGCAAGGACATAGGTTACCTAGCAATTTTAATGCATTTCATTTAAACCATTTCTACTCAGATGCCCCACGTGGACACCTAGTGGATTCTTAGTTGCATGTTTTCTTCCTCTTCATCATCCATTTCATTTGTGTATAGTTGCATTTGCGTATTTTCTTTGCATTTCCATCATTTCTTTATTGGCATATTATTTTGATTTTTTCTTTGCATATGATTTGAATAATCATTATGGTCCACCATTAAGAATAATGTTAGTATAATGCTTTATATAATATTTCTCATTAATATTACATAAAATCTCTTTTATTACTATATATTTCAATAATGCTTTGATTCTTCCCAGTCTTTTTTAAGGTTTTATTTTCTTTAGTTATGTTGGATTATGGAGCATGAGATTTGTGTTAACTTATCATGTAATCATCATGATCATGTGAGTGTAGTATAGGTGATGTTGGAGAATGGTTAGCCATAATCACTAGGTGACCTTGGAAAATCCCATTTTCCCTCTCATGACCCCTAGTCCTCAAGTGCAATGATCCATGGTTATCCTGTGAATAATGGGGTGAAGTGTGTTCATCTCCACTTGAGAACCCTTAGACACCTAGGAGACCTACTATGATGCCATCAAATTGTAATCAAAGACACATACACAAGGGTTGAACTACACCATGGACAAAGTTTCGAAAGGACTGTGTTCATTAACAGTGTAGTTAATCGGCCAAACTTGTGTTGGAATTCCTACCTTAAAAATGAAGTACACCATGGGCAAAGTTTCCTAAAAAAAATTAAAATAAAAAGGAAAAAAGAAAAAAGGAATGAAGACCATGTTCATTGGTAGTGTAATAAGTTCTTGAGTGTGATGGGGTCCAGCAGTTATTCTCACCCTAACTTTCATTTTCCCTTTTGAACCTATTTTCCAAGAAAAAAAAGGAAAATAATCACTTTTCATCCATTTTCTTTTTCAATGTTAACAAAAAAAATATTCCAAGGAAAAATTTGAAAGTTGCGGCTAGTCACAATCTAACATGAGCTTGTCCTTCTCATTAAGTTTAGTATGGGTCTTGTGTTCAAAGTAGTCTGCATGTTGTTGACTTTTACCTTGTCAGAGAATTGGGAAAGAAATCATAATTATATTTTAATTATATATGTATATATGTAGTTAAATTAATAAAATTGTATATTTAGAGTTTGATTAAATAAGATAGTGTGGTTTAGGTGGCCCGCATTTAGTTCTCTTCTGATTATATGGTTATTTTAGTTATGTTTAGTTTACTTTTAAGTTTCCATTTGCTTGTTTTGTGATGTTTGTGATTCCCTACCTATTGCATCATTTTAAAATTTTTGTGATCTTGTTCTTTGCACTTGCATGCAATTAAAAGTTTGGGGACTAAGTATTGATGTCAACACTCCATGCTCTCATGGGGCCATGATTATCAATGTCTCTATTTCTCTCTCTTAATAACCACAGTAAAAATCATGCGAGTGGTGGACATTTATATTGCCAGGTGGTGGTCATTGATGGTGGTGGTTTCAAACATTAGTGATAGATGTGGGCACTTAAATTAGAAAATGTGGATGTTATTACATAAAAAGTGGTGGCGATTTTTATAGCTGTTACATGAAATGTGGACATCATTATGGATGATTGCAGCAACTATAAAACCAAGGGGGAAGGGGCTTTTGCGAGGAGTCCAAAAGGGGGGCTATTAGTCTTGAGGGGTAGCTTCTTCTCCACTAAGCAGTGGTTTCATTTTTTCTTTTTATATAGGCTTTTAATTGATCTTCGAGGAGGGTCCAAAGAAAGAGCTGACGCCTCAAAATCAGATCCTTGTGGGTCTTCTTGGTGACAGTAGGAGGGTTTTTTCTCTCTTCTTTCTGTCTGCAACAACGTAAGCAACGTAGCCCATGTGCAGGACATGAGACGTGGTTGTCTTTGGATTGGTAGCTTGTCTTGTTGGTGCAGACGTGTGTGGATGGTCTTCCTCTCTACAACAGTGCACAAAAAGTGGTAGACGATGGTAGGTTTTAAGAACCACAGTTGCTACCATGTGCGAACTATGGTGGGCAGTCTCTCTTTCTCTCTTTTTTTCTCTCTCCCTCTCTCATGATGATCATGGTCTTCCTACCCAGCAGTGGATAACATTACTTATTATATTCAGCAACTTTGAGATAGTTACTTATTTTTTAGTTACTTATTATATTCTCAACTTTTGGATTGTTATTTAATTTAAATTCAGATTTTCACTTTAAATCTTGATTTTTTTGGTTTGGTTTGCTATTTTCAAAAAGCTACATAGCCATCTCCACCTGAGCCTATGGCGTCCTAAGCAACAGTCTCCTAAAATGAGTTTTCTCTCCTGGTGTTGATGTGACCAAAATTTATGCATCAATAGACTCTAGTTGCAGTAGTGTATGGAGTTAGGATGCCAATTAACTAAAGCTCCATTAGGATCAAACTACACCATTTTCTTGAATTCAAGCAAGCTTTCAACCTTTTATTCATGCAATAATTTTGCTGAGTAAAAACTGTCATTCCTCATGCAAATGGCAACCAAAATTAGATGCCATAATACAACACTTCTATGTAGCATGTTTACCATCGGATTGTCCAACTTATCCAAAACGTTGCATTGTCGGATTTGGCCTCACTGGCTTGCATTGCTGAATTTAACGACCTAGAGGAGATGGATCAAATGCTTGGAAGAGTCTTGGATTGTGGTGCAACTTTGAAGATCGTCTTATGGACAGCGGATGAATCTGCCACCTACCCTGATGGGAATCCAAAGCTTCCACCTACCCTCACGTGTTACCAAGGCTGCGTGTCTAAATAAATAGAGAGCTTCTTCTTACGTCTATGATTTTTAACGTTCCGCTGCAGAAATTGACGAAGTAGCGGGCCCCTTCAAAGCCTGCTGCAACAATTACGTACTAAGAATGTTCAGTGCTCCAACTCAGACTTCTTGGACCTTGCCCCCCATATGCACAGGTCACATGAGCTAGGTTTTGTAATAGTTGAAGTGATGGTTGAAAATCGAAGCCATTTTGGATTTATACCGGAAAATAAAACAGGAATTAGCAAATATCGTTACACATAAAAGTTTTTTGTAAGAAGTATTAAGCAGGAAAAAATCATGTTTGGAATGTCCCTGGTCTATGAATGTTCTGCAGGTAGAACGTTTAGCATATTTTGGCATCAAAATGCAAAAAAGATACCAATAACAATTTTTTATTTTATTCTAAAATATTGTCAAAATGATTTGCAGATGTTTAAAATATCTCAAGAATAACAAATTTATCCATAAATTTCGATACCGTGAAAGCTGAATGTCTTATGTATAATTATTCTTTCTCATGTACCCGTTGCATCCCCATGACATTTTAAAAAACCCATGGCATCCCTTAAGATATTTAAGGATACCTCCCGACTTTTTCGATTCCTAGTCTCCTAGAAATAGGTGAAACACTGCTTGCAAGTCTTATCTGAATAAAGACCTTGAAATTAATTTATATAGAAAAATAAAATCAGAATTAGCAAATATCCTTACATATAGAAGGCTCATCTTAGTATTGAATTTGAAATTGGTATGAAAAGTTCATCATGAGCATACCACAAGTTGATTTTGATCATGGTGAAATCTGTATTGAACGAAATCTATATTAACTAAGAGTTATGGAAGAGACACCATTTACCCCTATAAAACATATTGGGGAGATAATACATATTAATTATAATGTGTTAGCAAAATTTTTGTTTTTAAATTTTATCCTTAAATGGATATTGTATACTACCATTTGTAAAAACTCATTTGGCAGGCAAAGTAATTGGGCTGAATAAGCTCTACAATTTTAGTTGAATAAGTAAAATAATAGCATACATTCATTAACCTAAATAATGTAAATTTACTACATTTCAAAGGACTTTTTAATAGAGTTATAATTGTTATTAACATGATGAAACCATGGTAGGCAAAAAAGGATGCAGATTTATTGCCCTTATTAACGCAGACAAGTGAGATGCACGTGAGCTCATTTTGAAGTATGAAAGTTATAAAATAGTATCATATACATTATTTTTATGGTTAACAACTTGTGAGCTATTGCAAATCAAAATTGTAGACCATGATGATATGAGATTTACCGTAGTTACTGATATTACATTTTCAAAATTTGATTCTGTAAGCCATGAAGTTCTAACTTATGTATTTGACTATAAGTGTAAATCTCTTTTTAAAGTATAAAATTATAAGCATAAATCTCTTTTTAAAGTATAAAATTAAAATGAACTGATCTCAGCATGTACCATTGCATATTGTAAACCACAATGTGGTTTGATTCAAAATAACTGATTGCATTCATTTTTAAGAAGTTTATCCAAGAAAATTCTTGTGTTTCTTCCAAAGGATGAAAACTACGGGTTCTAAACCAGGAAAACGCATTCACATTGAAAGTCAAAATTGTGTAACACATTTTCTGGGTCCATGCACAAAATGTTTGAGAAGTTTCTTCCAAAGGACAAAAACAACAGGTTCTAAACTTGAAAAATGCGTTCACTTTGAATTGTGGAGAAAACGCGTAATGCGTCTTTTGAACCCATACATAATTTCTGAGAAGTTTCTTACAGAAACTTAGTATAAAAGGACCAAAAACGGTAGAAGGTAAAGGATGGGTTTCTTATAGAGATCTTAGATATTTGCGTAAGCACACTGTGCAGAATGACTGCAACGTCAGTTGTCCACATTACGTGAATTATCGTCCGCCTCAACCTCTGAATGCAATGAAGCTACAAAATTTTCACAAGAACAAAGTAGTTGCTGCAATGTTGTGGCTTTTCTGGATCTATGCTATCTTCTGTTTCAGGTTTACCTATAGTTACAGTGGTATTGCTAGCTCCCATTACAGTGGTAGTGCTAGCCGGCCCCCACCGCCCCTTACAGGGTCCGCTGTTGCTCTCCTGCATCTTGTGACTGTAATCATCCTTCTCGCACATGCAAGCCCTGCTCTCTCCGTATTTCTAAGGTTTACCCATAATGGCCGTGTTACCCCTGTATCCTGGGTTTTATGACTGTAATCATCTTCTCCCGGATTCAATTACTGCTCCAGGTTAAGTGATTTGATGGTTAAAGGTTTACTGATATGATTAATAAAATGCTGCTAGATCTACTACGTTGTAACCGGCATCTTTTCTATATGAAAAAATTTATGATAGTTTCCATCGTTCAGTTTCTTGTAAATGTTGTCGGAATGACACCAACACCAACGAATAAACAGGGCCTGCATCTTGGAGTTTACGGAAGTAGCCCTTTTAAGCATTGTTAAAATTTTTGGGAACATTGTTTTGACTTTTAAAAAATAATAAACCTTGTAAGATCTTTAAACATAATTAAAAATGAAATTGAAATTTTATCTCCCGGCTAGAAATATATTTGCGATGAATTTTGAAAATATCCTTAATAAAATTATCAAAGTAATATTTAGAACAAATCAATTAAATTTGCAATCTTACAATTGCATCTATATTTAATGTACTCAATGTAAAATATTGCATAAAAATATGTTATTAATCTTCAATATTGCATTTGCTAATATTTCAGTTGTTTCAATTAAAGGTGTTAGTGCTTATTTCAATTGTTTGACGTGGTATTTTTAATTTAAAAATATCAATAATGATTCATTAGTCTTTCAATTTATTGCTAATATATGTTAGGATAGGAAGGATGACCTGACAGGGTAAGAGCTTTGAACAAGGATGTTGACGTGGCAGTCATTGGTAGGACACAAAAATGCTAACGAACTGCTGCAGAAAGCATGTCAAGCAATAACTGATATGCTGAATTGTAAATGAACAATAACCAGGATTGATATTTATTCACATATTTCCAAGCTGAGTTCATCATTAGCTTAACCACTTATGTGTTTTTTACTAAGTTATTGCCAATTCACACTGATTCTGACGTTTTCATTTATAAAATTCAGTGTTTGAGCACTAGGGCTGGCACATGAGCTTGTAGATTAACTGTTGAAAATTTAAGTTATCTTTTTATAGAGACTTTGGGGTTGTATTTAAGAATTAAAACAAAGAAATGCAGGTAGATCACATACAAAATTTAGCTGTGCCTTCAGAAAATGTTAGCCTTCAGCAGCCAATACTTTTCTATACACAAACATGTCTTCATCACTAGACAAAATAGCCCAAGTTTGCCACGTCTAGCATCCAAATGTGTATAAGCAAAAAACACTTCTCCTAACAAGGCCAACTGATTTGAGCTGACATTTGACAATGTGGAACACTAAGTGGGAAAAAAATTAAAATGAAGGCGAAAAACTATTAATATGTAAGAAATGGCCCTCAAAGCCAAATGAGAGTATGGGATGTGAAATTTTTGGCAGTACTAATTATTTGTAGATATATTTTTTAAACTACATAATATACAAGCGTTAACTTCTTTGTTGCCTGTGATTTGCATTTTTCACAAGTTTAATCTCAAGGGGTTATGCTGAGATTTATAAGAAATTAATGACTGCAGATCGCTGGGATTTAGGATGTAATAAAAACAGTTCTGTTCTGTGTACTATATGTTGTAAAGGGATATACTTCAGAATTAGCTAGGGATTTTATTGAGTAAAGAAGAAAATGATCAATGTTAACTGTAATGATGGGAACATTCATGCAACAGACTACTTGTTCATTTACTTTTACTTATCAGTCTTTCTTTAATAATTCTTAGTGTTACTGATTCTTGTTCTCACAGATTCATTACTCTTATGTCCAGTGGTGGTGTTTTTGACACCATAGCTACTTTGTTTTGGCTTCTTATGTTTATCTGAATGTGCAGCAATGTGTATATACTCAGGCTTGTTCATGAGATATGCTTGGATGGTTCAGCCTCGCAATTATCTTCTTTTAGCATGTCATGCCTCAAATGAAGTTGTGCAGTTATATCAGTTGTCACGCTGGGCTTCTACTCGTGGGTATGTTCTATTCTTTTTTATAGGATCACAAACGAGTGGCTTGTTCCTTGCTCTGTGAAATATTCTAATAATTTAAAGTTGTCATTTTCTTAATACTTCTTTTTTCAGGCTAAGCATTTTAGTATGTATATGTATTAAGGTATGTATATGTATTAAGATAGCCTTTTATTGGTAGTCAGTGATTCTGAAATGAAGTAAACTGTTTTTGATTACACAGTTCAGTTTTAGCCATTGCAAAGTTACCCTTTTAAATAAAATATGTTTCATTATATTAGGCCCTTCATTTTAATTACTCATAATCTTCTTTGCCTTGTCCCAGCAAAATGGGGATAGTTACATGAGTTATCTTTTGCCATTTTCCTCAATGAAGAGCTAGATCCTTAATGCATTTTAATTACTGGAAGGTTCAATTCTTTTATTAAGTGATAGGTTTTATATTTAAATTTTTTATATAACAAATCTTCTTGCAGGGATCAATCAAAGAAGGATGTTGCTGTGCATTGATATTATATGATCTAAAATATCTGTTTGTCAAAACATTCAACATGGGGTTCATTGTTTTCTTCCAAATTTTCATTTGGAAGTTAAAGGATTGACATGTTCTGATGCTTTGATCCTGAAGATGAAATGTTCAAGTTTACATATGAATTATTTTTTCCTTTTAATAAACCCTTAAAATTATATTTTCCTGGTATTTCTCTCTAGTTTGCTTCACCAAAATCAGCTATCAAAATGATGGGATAAAGGTTATCACAAGGCATGGATTCTATATTTTTGGAACAAAAATTATTGTTTTAACCATAGACAGAAATATTCATACCAATTCTTAAAATATATACAATAGGCACAACATCGGTCATTTATCATGAGGTAGTTATATGAAAGCCCTTATTATAAGTGGCTATTCTCTGCGCACGTATAGTGTTCTCTCCACTTTCACATTCATATACAAGCTTCATAGCACTACATACTTGCAATGGAAACAACGTTACTCTATTCTTAGGAACATGTCATTGCAAGCTTCAACAATTTCATTCATTTCACATAAAGGGGTATGTGTAAACTGTTTGGCTTTAGGCTTGTTTGGAACCTCAAAGAATGACCATTTAGAAGAATTATTAGGAAGTATAATGATACCTTAAGTGTGATTCGAACTAGAAACCTCTTGCCCACTAATTGCTTTAGCTAATTATCACTAGCTATGTTTGTTACAATGATCTAACCGCTTGAGCTACCTATCATTGGTTAGGTTTGTTGAGGTAGACCCAAGCTATAAGTAGAGCATGGACTAATTGCTCTATGACTTGTAAGAGTCAAATTGGATTTGATACTTTTTTCTGCTGCCCAGGGTCTATCCACACTTGACAAATTAAATGTTCAGTCAAATTGGATTTGATAAATTTTTCCAAACGGTCAAAGTCCAAAGTGGTATACCACCATTCATAATAGTCATGGATCTAGCCACAGATTTGCTCGGTAAGGCATTGACGCCAATTGTTGAATATTCCATCAAGAGACAAAAACCTGATTTCTTTTTTAGATGGTGTTAGAAAACAAAGATGTTTGTGTGCTACCTATGATTCATATACATTATGGTCAGATCCTCATGTTGTTAAATCTGTTATGTAGGTTGATGATCATTTGATACCTTCTTCAACCCGCTATTCACTATCAATATGGATTTGGGTCTCAAAGTTTCGTAAAAGTTTTTGTCTAGAAAATGCACATAACTGTTGGAATTTTCCGCAGCACATTATCCACTAAAATATGCAGAAATTTTTCTTCATTGATAGGATTCTGTAGATTTTGGAATAAAGCATCTAAGACTCTCTGGCAGTCTCGTGCAGATATCAGCATAGTAGCTTAAAACCACGTAAATGATGCTGCAACAGACCAACGTTGGAATTGTTGGTGACTTATTGGTAATCAATTTTTCATTCAGTTTCCAGTTCTCTGGCTTGAAATCATTTAGTTTCCAATTTTATTCTTTGCTTTCATAAGTCCTTGGAGAAACAAAGTCAGAGAAAGTAGGCAATTGTAGGTGGAAATGTAAAAGGTGGTGGGAATAATGTAAAATGATAGTTGATTAATTTGCAGCATATGTTTGTATGAAATCATAAAAATTGCCACCTGTAGCATACATAC